>NIPM01000297.1:195759-230981 GCA_002738285.1 Holacanthella duospinosa
AAATGAATAATAGTTTTTTGGCTTTTTTTGTTATTATTTATATAGATGTATTTATATATTATATATTTATTATATTAATTAAATGAATCTCTATTCTTATTAAATAAAATTTTATTGTTTAATAAGTATTTTATATATATATACCTACAATTTTTCATTTTAAAGATTACAAATATCACCTAATCACATACACATAAAATATACTAATAATGTGCCTGAATTGTAAGGATTATTCTGATGGAATAAAATATAAAGCTTAAACTTTCATTATTATAATTAAGATATTTATAATATTCCCTTTAATATCAAAAATTAATATGCCTTACCTAAACACTAAATTATAAGTACCACAAACCATACTCTTACGTTATTCATTTAATAAAAGATAAGCTAAACAAGCTATTGGGTTCATACTCCACTTATAGAATTTAAATTTTCTTCTTTTTAATTATATTCAAAATTAATAACTTAATTTTTATTCCATCTCTTGTGTTCGGCTCAATGTTTTCTATTTCGAGCTCGTCTTGACTTATAGCTTGGATAGGTTTAGAAATTAACTTAATAAGTATAGCCCCAATTCTTATTAACAAAATATCTAAACTATCGGTTGAAGCATCAATTAAATACTTCTTAACACAAGCTATTGCCTCCTCAATTTTAGTGTTTTTTTTCTATTATTCATAATTATCTAGTAATTAATATACTATATTTTACTATATCTATTTCCGATATCATAATAGCATGTTTGATGTTAAAAGCTGGAGTAGCCCCTCTACACTTTTGATTTCTACAAGTCTTAGAAAAATCAGAATGATTCCAATGTATATTAATTTTAACTTGACAAAAACTTGCCCCTTTTGTCCTAGTTTCGTTTTTATTAACAAGCCCTTTTGTTTTCAGTGTTTGTAGTTATATCCTCAATTGAAGGCCTTATAGGGGNTTTTAACTTGACAAAAACTTGCCCCTTTTGTCCTAGTTTCGTTTTTATTAACAAGCCCTTTTGTTTTCAGTGTTTGTAGTTATATCCTCAATTGTAGGCCTTATAGGGGGCATTAATCAATTTAATATTAAAAAAATTATTACCTATTCATCAATTATTCACTCTAGTTGGATGATTACTATCATTACTATCAATGAAATAATTTGATGAGTATACTTAACCCTTTACTGTATCTTAATTATAGCTATCACTCCTATTTTCATAGTATTAAATATTGATAACTTAATTCTGATTAATTTCTTAAATATATCTAACTCACAAAAAATTATTATTATAATTAATTTTTTCTCGATTGCTGGCTTGCCCCCCTTTCTAGGATTCTTCATAAAAATTATAGCTTTAACTACCCTTATAGTGTCTCAAACTAATCTTATAATTATTTTTATACTTATTATTTCTTCATTTCTAGCTTTTTATTTTTATGCACGGATTATTTATCTAACTATTTTTTTAAATGAATCTATATCTAACATAAAAATAATACATACAATACATTTAAATATTATTTCATTTATAGCATTAAATATTATCATCCCTCTCATAGCTTGGATTTCATTACCAATAATCATAGTTTGATTATCATAACTACTAAATTATTTTTATAATGTTTTATGTTAATCAAACTATGAGCCTTCAAAGCCCATAATATAAATTTTAATTTTTTAAACTTTAGCTTTATTTACTTAAAAAATAGTCCTAGCCTACTAAAAAACTTCAGCTTTTAGTATTATAATTCGCTTAGAGTTAGGAAACCCTGGGTCATTTATTGGAGATGACCAAACTTACAATGTAATAGTTACAGCTCATGCATTTATTATAAATTTTTTCATGGTTATGCCAATTATAATTGAAGGATTCGGCAATTGGCTGGTCCCTTTAATAATTGGAGCCCCAGATATAGCTTTCCCTCGAATGAATAATATAAGATTCTGATTATTACCTCCATCCTTAAATTTATTACTAATAGGAGGATTAGTAGAAAGTGGAGCCGGAACAGGATGGACTGTCTACCCTCCTTTATCTTCCAATATGGCTCATGCTGGTAGTTCAGTTGATCTCTCTATTTTCAGTCTTCATTTGGCTGGAGCATCCTCTATTCTGGGAGCAGTAAATTTCATCTCAACTATTATTAATATACGAACCCCAGGTATAACTTGAGACCAAACCCCTTTATTTGTTTGATCAGTATTTTTAACCGCGATCCTTCTTCTTTTTTTACCTGTGTTAGCTGGTGCTATTACTATATTATTAACAGATCGTAACTTAAATACTTCTTTTTTTTGACCCTGCTGGTGGTGGAGACCCAATCTTGTACCAACATCTATTTTGATTTTTTGGTCATCCAGAAGTATATATTTTAATTCTACCAGGGTTTGGTATAATTTCTCACATTATTACTTTTGAAAGAGGTAAAAAACAAACTTTTGGCCAATTAGGTATAATTTATGCAATAACTGCCATTGGTATTTTAGGGTTCATTGTATGAGCCCATCATATATTTACTGTAGGAATAGATGTTGACACCCGTGCCTACTTTACAGCAGTAACTATGATTATTGCTATTCCTACGGGAGTAAAAATCTTTAGCTGGGTAGCCACACTTCAAAGATCAAATATTACTTCTATTACCCCAACTATTATATGATCTCAAGGATTTGTGTTTCTATTTTCAATTGGTGGTTTAACAGGAATTATATTAGCCAATTCGTCTATAGACATTATTCTTCATGATACATATTATGTAGTTGCGCATTTTCATTATGTTCTCTCTATAGAGGCGGTGTTTGCTATCATGGGAGGTGTAATTCACTGATTCCAGTTATTTACCGGAACAACCTTAAACCCTAAATGATTGAAGCCTCAATTCATCACTATATTTATTGGGGTAAATTTAACATTTTTTCCTCAACATTTTTTAGGACTTAATGGTATACCACGCCGATACTCAGATTACCCAGATCCATTTACTTTTTGAAATTCTATTTCTTCTATCGGTAGATATATTACACTTATCTCCATTATTATATTTATTATAATTGTATGAGAGGCATTAGCTTCCAACCGCCCAAGTATATTTAATTATTTTACTGCTCCTAATCTTGAATGAATTCATAACCTTCCCCCATCAGATCATACTTACACAGAATTAAGAAAAATTCACTATTAATCTAAATAAATTTATTATGGCAGAATAGTGCATTGAGTTTAAGCCTCAAATATGAATTTATTATTCTTTTAAAAATTTCTTCTTATTCCTCTGCTGGGTTTCAAAATGCTTGCTCTCCTTTAATAGAAGAACTAATTTTTTTTCATGATCATACTATAACAATCCTTATTTTAATTACTATAATTATTTCATTTAATATATATTCAATTCTTATTAGTAAAAATATTAATAAAACTATAATTGAGTCACAACCACTTGAATTATTTTGAACTATTACACCAACGTTTATTTTAATCTTTATTGGTATCCCATCAATTCGTCTGCTTTATATACTTGATGAAATATTTAACCCTATAATAACAGTAAAAATTATAGGTCATCAATGGTACTGATCCTATGAATATTCTGACTTTAACAATATTGAATTTGACTCATTTATAATTAATTCAATAAATACAACTAATTTAAATTTAATACGTCTACTAGATGTAGATAACCGTATGATTATTCCTATGAATACACAAATTCGTTTACTAATTTCATCCTCTGATGTGCTTCATTCATGGACAGTACCAAGTTTAGGGATTAAAGTTGATGCAATCCCTGGACGTTTAAATCAAATTAATTTTTTAGCCAACAAAACAGAATTATATTTTGGGCAATGTTCTGAAATCTGCGGAGCCAACCATAGTTTTATACCTATTTGCTTAGAAAGAATTAACTTTAATTACTTCTATAAATGAATTCATAAATTTCAACACTAATTAAACTTCCATTAAATAACTTAAAGTAAGTACTCGTCTCTTAAATCATTCATAATAAATAACGTATATTTTTAATGTGAGTATAAAGAATTAATTTATACTAAAATTTAGTAATGTCAAATCTAATAAACATTTATTATGTATTCTTTTATTCCTCAAACATCCCCTTTCAACTGAATTATTATATTCACAATTTTTCAATTACTATAATAACCCTTATATCTAAAATTTTCTCTACTACTGGTTTATGGACAACTAAATTTACTTCTTCTTCAAATAATCTGATTAATAATCAGATTAATAATTTAATTCTATTAAGATAACTAACTTATTTTCAAGATTTGACCCCTGCTCATCAACTTTCATCGACAACTGAATTAACACTATTATCCTCTTGTTATTTATAAATGTATACTGAGCTTTAAATAATAACTTATATCTCGTTATTAAAAATTTAATAAATACTTTACATAATGAGTTTAAAACTCTTATTGGGACAAATTATTCTTATGGGAGATCAATTATTTTTATAGTAATTCTTCTTTTAATTCTTTTAAATAATTTTCTTGGATTATACCCATATATTTATACAAGATCTAGCCATTTAGTGATAACCTTAGCTATTTCGTTACCTATTTGATTAACCTTCATATTATAATACAATAATACAGACTCAATAATACTAAACATATATTTGCTCACCTAGTACCTTCCAGCACTCCAATTGTTTTGATACCTTTTATAGTTTTAATTGAGTCTATTAGTAATATNTTACCTATTTGATTAACCTTCATATTATACGGCTGACTCAATAATACTAAACATATATTTGCTCACCTAGTACCTTCCAGCACTCCAATTGTTTTGATACCTTTTATAGTTTTAATTGAGTCTATTAGTAATATTATTCGTCCTGTTACCCTATCAGTTCGTCTTGCTGCTAATATAATTGCTGGGCATCTTCTTTTAACCCTGTTAGGGAATCAAACAGCTGTTCAATCCTCTTTAATATTATTTATTATATTAATTTTACAAATTACTCTATTAATATTAGAATCTGCAGTTGCTCTAATTCAAGCATATATTTTTTCCATTCTATCAGTTTTGTATTCTAGTGAAGTAATTTAATTAATGATAATTAAAAGTAATCATTCCTTCCATTTAGTAGACCAAAGACCCTGACCTATCTTAGCTGCGCTAGGGTCATTGGTTATAGTCTCAAGTTTAACTAAATGATTTGTTTATAATTCCGCAGACCTTTTATTATTTAGCCTTATTACTATAATTTTAGTTACATATCAATGATGGCGAGATATCCCACGAGAAGGAACTTTCCAAGGACTTCACACATTAATAGTTGTTAAAGGATTACGATGGGGGATAATCCTGTTTATTACTTCAGAAATTTTATTCTTTTTTTCTTTCTTTTGAGCTTTTTTCCACAGAAGCTTATCTCCTCAAATAGAAATTGGAATAATCTGGCCTCCAACTGGAGTAACCCCTTTTAATGCTACATTAATCCCCCTTTTACACACCATAATTTTACTATGATCAGGAGTATCTATTACATGGTCCCATCATGCCCTTCTTGAAAAAAAATTTTATCAAAGAGTTCAAGCAATTGTTTTAACTATCATTCTAGGTATTTATTTTTCTGCCCTTCAAGGGTTTGAATACTATGAAGGTTCTTTTTCCATCTCAGACTCAATCTATGGTGCTACTTTCTTTGTTGCTACAGGATTTCATGGACTTCATGTATTAATTGGTACCACTTTCCTTATTATTTGTGCCATCCGTATATCCTTAAACCATTTCTCTGATTATCACCATTTTGGGTTTGAAGCAGCAGCATGGTATTGACATTTTTTCGATGTTGTTTGATTATTTTTATACATCAATATATATTGATGAGGAAGATAAAATATTTAAGGATTTAATAAACACTTTATATAACCTTAGTATATAATATTATAATTAACTTCCAATTAATTGAATCTGCCCTCCCCAGAAGGCTATAATAATTTTAATCTTCATTTTAAGAATTATAATTCCAATTATTTTAAGCTGTATAAATCTTATTTTGTTTAAAAAAAATTACCTATCTCGCGAAAAACTAAGCCCATTTGAATGTGGATTTGACCCAAAAGTACTACCACGTATATCTTTCTCTCTTAAATTTTANAAGCCCATTTGAATGTGGATTTGACCCAAAAGTACTACCACGTATATCTTTCTCTCTTAAATTTTACTTAATTCCTATTATCTTCCTAATTTTTGATATTGAAATTGTATTAATCTTACCAATTCCTATTATTGATACAATAATTAACCCCCTATATACAATTATTTTATTTGGGGTCCTCTTAATTATTTTAATATTAGGCCTTCTTCATGAATGAAAGGAAGGGGCTCTTAATTGATTAATTTAGGGGTATAGTTAAATATAACATTTGGTTTGCAATTAAAAAGTGCTAATTATAGCTTCCCTTATTTTAAGAAGTGAATAATCACATACAATTTCGGCTTGTCATTTTAGTTATAATTTAACCTTAATTTAAATGAACCTAATATTTAGGATATCACTGTTAATGATAAATTGAGTAGTATAACTCCAATTAAAGAAAAAAGAGGTTCATGCTTAAGCTGCTAACTTTTAGTGTAAGTGGTTAAACTCCATTTTTCTTTCTCCTTTAATAGTTTAAATTGAAAACTCTAGGATTTCAACCTAAAAATATATTAGTATTTAAAGTTTTCTTAAGAATAAATATATTATCTTAGTATCTTCAATACTACGCTTTATTAATTAAGCTACTAAAGAATCACTCATTAATTTAAGATTAATAATAGTATAACTACTATAAATATAATAAATATATAGGTTTTAAATCCTAACCCCCCTCATTTATCTGCTAAAGAAGATAAATGTATAAATTTAGATATAACCCCTTGGCCTCCTCCGTATTCTAGCCACCCATGATCTAGTGACTTTATATAATTTTTGCCATGAGTTAATAATGGTATAAAAATAATAGATGATGTATAAGGTATAAATCATATTTGGCCTCCTCACCAAATTATTAATAATCATAATTTATTTATTTTTATAGATATGAACCCAATATTTGAAATTAATATTAAGAGTCATATACTTAGAACCACCCCTACAGAAATAACTGATAATTTCATTAAGGATGGTAAAATAAATACTAATGAAGGCAAAAATATTCATCTAAAGATTGAACCGATACTAATAGATACCAAAAATAAGCTTCTTATGGGGAAAAGTATAACTAAATCCGACTCACCCACAGTTATTGATACCCATTTTCCAGGCTTTAAATATAAATAAAAAACTAAACGAATTGAGTATATAAATGTAAATATAACCCCTAAAAATATTATTCCATAGGTTAACCAATTTATAGCTCCTATAAATATAGCCTCTAAAATTAAATCTTTTGAGTAAAATCCTGATAAAAAAGGAAACCCGCATAATGAAAATGAACACCCAACAAAATATAAGCTACTTAAAGGATAAAGGTACCCTGCCCCTCCAATAAAGCGAATATCCTGAAAATATTCATTTTGGTGAATAAAAAACCCAGCACATAAAAATAATAAAGATTTAAATATAGCGTGGCTAATTAAATGAAAAAAAGCTAATTCGTAAAAACCTAAGGATAACGACAATATTATCACCCCTAACTGTCTTAGTGTAGATAAAGCAATAATTTTCTTTAAATCAAACTCATAATTAGCCGCTAATCCAGATATAAATAAAGTTAATGTAGAAATTAATAATAAATAAATGTTAATACCTAGCAATTCATTAAACCGGATCAATAAATATACCCCAGCAGTTACTAAAGTAGAGGAATGAACTAATGAAGAAACTGGGGTGGGGGCAGCCATAGCAGCAGGTAATCAGGCTGAGAAAGGAATTTGAGCACTTTTAGTTATAGCTGCTAAAATCACCAAAAATAAAACTAATTTTAATTCTATGTAACTGTATGATTTTTGTAAATAAAAAAAATCCCACCCTCCATAGATAAAGCACCATCTAATATTTACTAAGATAGCTACATCCCCTACACGATTTGAAAGAACAGTGATTATCCCAGAATTAAGAGACTTTACATTCTGCTAATAGATGACTAATGCGTAAGAAACTAGCCCTAACCCATCTCATCCTAATAAGNTAAGAAACTAGCCCTAACCCATCTCATCCTAATAAGATTCTAATTATATTTGGGCTTAATACTATCAATATTATAGATATTACAAATATATAAACTAATAAAATAAAACGAGTTAAATACTTATCCCCAAGCATATAAGAGCATGAATAAATTAATACTATAGATGAAATGAAAGATACTACCCCTAAAAATGTGAATCTTATTCAATCTAATAATAACACAAAAACTACCACTACGGAATTTAATTGAAAAATCTCTCATTCTACAAAATTGATTTTATTTAAAGTATAAAATCATGCCCCGTATAGTATTATAAAGCTTTTTATGGATATTAAAAATACTCTGTATATAAAAGAAATATCTAACAATATTGGCTTTAATTTAAATCATTTAATTATTTAGGAACCAAAGTTATCTAAAGGCCCACAACCTTAAATTTTTCAATTAAACTACCTAAATTATATAATTTTATAATCATAATAGTTTATACCCAATTAAATAGTATTCTATTTAATAAAATTAAAATATTAATAGATAAAATATGTATTAATACAACATGCAACTCCAAAAAGCTATTAATTTGGGTATTTAAGACTCTTGAGTAATACTTACCATGTTGAGTAAAAGAAAATATATAAAATGTAAACACCGCCCCTAGAAAGGAACCCAAAGGAAACACGATTATAGTGATTCCATGAAATACTATCAATCTAACTATTAAATTAATCTCTGATAATAAATTAATACTAGGAGGGGCAGAAATATTACTGCAACATACTAAAAAGAATAACAAAGAAAATACAGGGATTAGGTTAATCAACCCTTTATTTAAATAAATTCTTCGTCTGTGAGCACGTTCATAAAATATATTTACTATACAAAATAAACTTGATGAACTCAATCCATGGCCTACTATTATTATTAACCCCCCATTTAAACCTCATGTAAATCCAGTAATAACACCACAAATTACTACTCCTATATGAGCTACTGAAGAATAAGCTACTAAAGCCTTTAAATCATTTATTCGGCAACAAACTAGGCTAATAAAAATTATTCCAATTAATCTTAAGCTAACTAGCAACTCTCCAAAGCTTACTTTAATTAAATGAGGTATATTTATTATTATACGGCTTAATCCGTATACCCCCCAATTTTAATAACACCCCAGCTAAAATTATAGAGCCAGCAACTGGGGCTTCTACATGAGCTTGAGGTAACCACAAATGAGTTAAAAATATAGGTAATTTTACTAAAAAAGCAAAAATTAAAATAAATCCTATTAATCAAGAAGCCCCACCACCATAATAGCTTAACCCTCTTAATTCTAATAAAGATAAACTTACAAAATTGGCACCAAATCCTTTAACTGTTATTAAATAAATTAACCCTATTAATAAAGGCAAAGAAGAAAATAGAGTATATATTATGAAATAAACTCCAGCCTTTAAACGCTCAGGTTGGTGCCCCCACCCCATAATAATAAACANGCTCAGGTTGGTGCCCCCACCCCATAATAATAAACAGGGTTGGAATTAATCTGATTTCAAAAAAAATATAAAATATCAAAAAATTAGTTCTTATAAATCTTAATATTAAGGATATTATTAGTAATAGTATAAAAAATCTATACAATTTTGTAAAATTACTATTTATATAGACATAAGTTCTAGCTAAATATATTAATAATACCAAAAAAACTCTTAATAATATTAGTATATAGCTTAAATTATCCAAACCATTCCATCTGCTTAAAAATTTGTATCTCTCTTATAAAGAAATATGCGCAATTAATATTAGTAGATATATAATTAACCACCCTAAAATCACCCATACAACAATTTTGTTTATTAAAGTTCCTAAGCATATTAAACCCAACATAGACATCATTATTTTTATCATTAAATGGTTAAATGAAATATATTAATATAATCGCCCCCAAATATACGCGCTATAGAAATTAAGATTGTTAATCCTAGAACTCCCTCACACACTCTAAAAACTAAAAATATTATTATTAAATAATAAGTCTCGGAACTAAACTTTAAAGCCATAAGGTAAAAAATTACTAAAATTAAAAATTCTAGACTTACTAGTATTTCAAGAGGATGTTTTGAATTCTTTATAAAGCTCATAAATCCAGCCCAAAATGATATTACAATTAATAAATTTCAAACAATAAATTTTAATTTAAATTAGTACAAATAGCTATTATAATTTAATTTAAAATATTGATCTTGTAAATCAATAATTAGGACCCACCTGTAAAAGCTTCAAAAGAGGTATTAATTCTATCCTTGGCCCCCAAAGCCATTATTTTGTATAAACTACTTAATGAATCCTTATAACTTTTCTCTATTTGGCATAAAAATTAAAAATATTTTAATTATAACAACACCCAAAATGGTAGCTAAAAGTCAAACATTGCCCAATATTTAAACTACTTAGCTAGATTTACAGGTGGCTGCCCCTCACACTTTATAATTTATAACAACACCCAAAATGCTAGCTAAAAGTCAAATATTGTCCAATATTTGAACTACTTAGCTAGATTTACAGGTTGCTGCCCCTCACACTTTATAATTTATAACAACACCCAAAATGCTAGCTAAAAGTCAAATATTGCCCAATATTTAAACTACTTAACTAGATTTACGGGTTGCTGCCCGTCACACTTTATTATTTATAACAACACCCAAAATGCTAGCTAAAAAATCAAATATTGCCCAATATTTAAACTACTTAGCTAGATTTACAGGTTGCTGCCCCTCACACTTTATTATTTATAACAACACCCAAAATGCTAGCTAAAAAACAAATATTGCCCAATATTTAAACAACTTAACTAGATTTACAGGTTGCTGCCCCTCACCCTTTATAATTTATAACAACACCCAAAATGCTAGCTAAAAGTCAAATATTGCTCAATATTTAAACTACTTAACTAGATTTACAGGTTGCTGCCCCTCACACTTTATTATTCATAACAACACCCAAAATACTAGCTAAAAAATGAAATATTGCCCAATATTTAAACTACTTAACTAGATTTACAGGTTGCTGCCCCTCACACTTTATAATTTATAACAACATCCAAAATGCTAGCTAAAATTCAAATATTGCCCAATATTTAAACTACTTAACTAGATTTACAGGTTGCTGCCCCTCACACTTTATAATTTATAACAACATCCAAAATGCTAGCTAAAATTCAAATATTGCCCAATATTTAAACTACATAGCTAGATTTACAGGTTGCTGCCCCTCACACATTATAATTTATAACAACACCCAAAATGCTAGCTAAAAAATCAAATATTGCCCAATATTTAAACTACTTAGCTAGACTTACAGGTTGCTGCCCCTCACACTTTATAATTTATAACAACACCCAAAATGCTAGCTAAAAGTCAAATATTGCCCAATATTTAAACTGCTTAGCTAGATTTACAGGTTGCTGTCCCTCACACTTTATAATTTATAACAACACCCAAAATGCTAGCTAAAAAATCAAATATTGCCCAATATTTAAACTACTTAGCTAGACTTACAGGTTGCTGCCCCTCACACTTTATAATTTATAACAACACCCAAAATGATAGCTAAAAAATCATATATTGCCCAATATTTAAACTACTTAGCTAGATTTACAGGTTGCTGCCCCTCACACTTTATAATTTATAACAACACCCAAAATGCTAGCTAAAAGTCAAATATTGCCCAATATTTAAACTACTTAGCTAGATTTACAGGTTGCTGCCCCTCACACTTTATAATTTATAACAACACCCAAAATGGTAGCTAAAAGTCAAAAATTGCCCAATATTTAAACTACTTAGCTAGATTTACAGGTTGCTGCCCCTCACACTTTATAATTTATAACAATACCCAAAATGCTAGCTAAAAGTCAAATATTGCCCAATATTTAAACTACTTAGCTAGATTTACAGGTTGCTGCCCCTCACACTTTATAATTTATAACAACACCCAAAATGCTAGCTAAAAAAAAATCAAATATTGCCCAATATTTAAACTACTTAGCTAGACTTACAGGTTGCTGCCCCTCACATTTTATAATTTATAACAACACCCAAAATGCTAGCTAAAAGTCAAATATTGCCCAATATTTAAACTAATTAGCTAGACTTACAGGTTGCTGCCCCTCACACTTTATAATTTATAACAACACACAAAATGCTAGCTAAAAAATCAAATATTGCCCAATATTTAAACTTTTGCTTTTATAAGGTATCTTATTAAGTTTTGGCCAAAAAGACAACAGGTGAAGACAGATATGTTTAAATTTAGGTCCTTTTCCATTTTCAATGCAATCAATGGTTGGTTGTAAACTTGAACCTCCAACAAATCCACTTGGAATTGTTTTCGCTTAAGTTCAAGCTCAGCGTCCTTTGTGTTAGTTTGGGAAACATGACGGCGTCTAATGGCACGGTTTTGCACAGGCGTCTGAAGAGAATGGTTTGACGATTGAGTCTGGATAATATTGGATATATATGGAAACTTCGGAGAATTGCTTGAAAGCGGATAGTTTAGATCAGTTTCATCTGCTTCATCCTCTTGGTTAATCGTCATGGGGCTTCCACTTTCTCCAACTGGTAGCCCCTCTACGATGACAGTTTTCTTCTCGATGGTATCAGGGATAAGATGGTCCACCTTGTTGAGGACATTTTCTTTACCACCTTTCGAACCAGTTTTGTACTTGTTATCGTTCTTCTCCTGAAAATTAAATATAATTATAGGATAGTAGTATAGATATTGAAATAAACTTGCTTACCAGTGTTCGTGATTTCTAAACACCATAAATTTTGTCTCTGACAAACGCAGCATCACGAGAGTCATTCACGATTTCTAAAGACTTTGCTTTCAATAGAACTTCCTTCCACGCTGACACTTTATCCCTATTGTATAACTCGCTAGAGAATTTCCCGAAGAGTATACTTTTCTTTGATTTGATGAAATTTAGAAGAGCTAATTTCCGTTCTTGATCCACTCGTGGTGTCTAGAATTAAATTTTACAATAGAAATAACCTTAATAAATTTAACTTAAACAATCAAACTTACCATATTGCTTACAATCCGTAGTTTAGATAAAAAGAAAATCAATCGATCCAACAAAAACTAATTTTCTTGTAAATATAATAAAGCGATCCAAGATAAACTTTTACTCTTAATAATTTATGGTATAATTTCAAATTCAAGTAAAGTTAGTAGACACAGGCATTTAATTTGAACCATATTTATTCAATCAATAATATTATTTTATTAGCATTAGTTGTCATGGTAGTAATAACATTTCTCCGTAATTCCGCAAAAGTTGAGGAGTGAAAGTTATAGTTTTCATTTTTTTGGTGAAACACAACGAATTTGCACTCTTCCAAAAATGAGGAGTGCAAAGTCGGAATTCAGATCTCGGAGTGAAAATTGGTGAAACAAGGCCCTGGTGATGAAGCATTGGAAGCAGTGAAAACAGATCCTTTGACCTAAACAAAAGTTCATGAATACTTTGACATAGTTCATCGAATCAAATTTTGTTAATATTAGTTGAAAAGCGTTTCAAAATGAACCAATCAGGGTAACTTAATTGTTTTGTAATTTGTTGTATAGTGTCTTGGTCATCAACTAAAAGATAGTACTGGATCAAACGGTTTAGAACACCTGGAGCAACAATCATGAGGATCCGGATTATCACTGCGAGTCCACCAATCACTAACATTATTACTAACCAAAATCTACAAAATAAAAATTGCGATTAATTATGTTTAGAAATTCACTCACAGTGAGGTAAAAAATTGTTAGATTATTTCCGAAAGTTAGACAATTAAACTGGGCAACTAAAAAAATGACAAGATGTAAAAACGGAAACAACAAAATAACCTAAGGATACAAAGGTTCTATCACAAGGATACAAAGCTCTTATCCTAAGGATATAAATTTTAACAATTTGTACAGAGTATTCTTACCATAAAAACGTATACATTTTTGCGTTGACAATGTTGAGGGCGAGGAGACATGGCATCGTATTTTATCAAGCTCCCAGATTAACCAAATTTGTGAAATTTGCAACTTGTCACCTTGGGAAAAGCTCGACTCATCGGGTCAACACGATTTTTTGTCTGTCATCAATATAACCTGAAAAAGTTAGTTAAAAATTATGTCAAAACTATTTGATCTGAGCATGTGCACTTTATACCTGAATCATCGGATACAATTTAGCACATCCGGGCCATTGATTGAATGTTCATAACCCCAAAAAGCATCAGTGAGATAAATATTAAGAACAACAATGGCAAAATTCATAATTTCCGCCAAAATGTAGACATAAGCATAGCGATGATTATGATTTCTATGAGCTATAAAGTACTCAGCAGCCTTCGACAGTGTATTTTTCTTTTGAATTTCTGAATCCTACAACACTGTCCACATATTCATCCATCACAAAACGGTGCTAAAGTTAGGAAAAAGTTGCAAAAATTTAGAAAAAAATTGTCAAAACTTGACCAAAAAAATGTCACTTTGCATCAGTTTAAAAAATTTGATACTATATTTTACAAACGCATCGCGTGTTGTCTAATACTATAAGTCATTTGTCATATCCAAAGTCAAACAGCATTGTAACGATGCGTAAAAAATGGGTTCAGGTATGCTTGAGAAGATCATAAGTGTCAAGTTTTCATAAATTAATTGTAGTAATTTGACACTTTTGAGAGACTTTATGGTAATTTTATACAAAAAAGCGGTGAAACCCAAAAGAATTTTAACAAATTACAACAATAATGCCCTAACCTCTATTGTTCTGTTGTAATTAACCTTTCGGTAGCAAAAACATAATTGTTTTTAACGCAAATTTCCATAATCTTTGGTAATGTTATTGCCTTAGGTAATGGGTTAATAAGTGTCAAACCNCCGATGCGTAAAAAATGGGTTCAGGTATGCTTGAGAAGATCATAAGTCCCAAGTTTTCATAAATTAATTGTAGTAATTTGACACTTTTGAGAGACTTTATGGTAATTTTATACAAAAAAGTGGTGAAACCCAAAAGAATTTTAACAAATTACAACAATAATGCCCTAACCTCTATTGTTCTGTTGTCATTAACCTTTCGGTAGCAAAAACATATTGTTTTTAACGCAAATTTCCATAATCTTTGGTAATGTTATTGCCTTAGGTAATGGGTTAATAAGTGTCAAACCTTTATAAAACCTTCTTCAATTTTCTTCGTAGTGGTTACATTAGACGCAATTTTTGTTCATTTCGATACAAATCATTTCAAAATGAGTCGTACTTTTTCTCAAAATTGGACAAAATTTATCAATTAGAAATCAAGAGATTCAAGTAAAGTGGTCGACGTCATAGATTGACACACAGATTTTCTGCATTCGGTTAGAAAACTATCATGTCATTTCGCTAGGAAATGCATAAGTGTCCAACTATCAAATGTTGTTACTAAAATATGCATATATCCTGATATATGCATGTCCAAGGGTGAGAAACTATAAAAAAAGTTACTTTTGAGAATAAAATAATAACCTGCGAATCACACGCAATCGATAAGTTCGACAGGGTCTAAGTTTAAATGTTGATTTACTTCTTTTTCTGGATGGACTGAAACAACAAAATAGGACATAGTCAGTCAGTTAAGTCATAAGAACTATCAGTCAACAAACTTTGACTTATGGATGGTTAATAAGAATTCTGAATAGTGACCTTCAGCTGGTGGTCATCAACAATTTTGAGAGATCAGTAAGCTTTGAGTAGTCTGCCTTCGACTGTTTTCCATAATTGATGAGCACAATGAATAAAAGTGCTTGAAAGAAAAGTACAAAAGGTACCCATTGGTAGTAATTGTGGTACTTGACCTCATCTTATTCGATGTTACATGGACCAATCACTGGATGACGAACTTCCAACTCAACTGTTTTGTTCAATCTGAGTACATAAGTTGTCCATATTTTCCAATAACATTAGTAGTAATTATGGACAATTTCGATAGTAAAAGTTAAACAAAGCTATCCATTACAAATTTGGTGTCGTGAAAGTACTCATGATGACACAGTATTGAAGCAGTGCGTCTCTGGTATTACATCTACTTTGGGTGGAGTGATACAACGTATGTACTCACCTATGTTAAAAATTATTTGACTGATTAGTTTTTGCAAAGTTAAAATTTGCTAACTAATAGTTGGGTTGATTTTTCTAAGGGAAGGGAATATTAATGTTATATTTGTAAAAATTGGTAGCAAATTGTAGGAATGGCAAACACCGGGTGTAATGAGAGTGAAAGACGATTGGTAGATGGAATTGTGATGACACAATTTGTTAAGTTTAGTACACTTATGGAAATTGTAATCGAAGCATAATAAAAATACAGCTAAATAAATATTACTCACCGACTTCATGTAATTTGTTTAGAAACATTCTCCATATTATGGAAACATTAACAAAAGTGTAAACTATTCTTCAGGCTAACTGTAAATTTCAGTATCATGCTTATAGAAATTCTACTTGGGATTTGTAACAATTAAAAGTGAATATATCAAATAAATACAAAAAATAAGAAAGTAATACCAGACTATTTTGGATCTGCGCAGGAGCATATAGTACAGTGCGCAATCAAAAGATTAGCAAAGAGAAAGTCACTACTTTTAAAATTTAAATTCAGTAGAACCAGATGATGGAATTGAGTTTAGGGACGCCAAAAATGATGCTAAAAGCATCAGTATTCACATGGCTGTGCGAGGCGTTTGCCAACATCGTTTTTGGATAAAGTCGTTAACGACGGTAGTGTTCGGGACATAAGGAATGTAGACGCCATTTCCCTCTCGGCGGTATTCGCTAGGAATCGGATTTTTACGAATAATTCCATTTCCGTTCAAAAGATACAACTGTAATCTCAATACCGAGTTGTTGCCCTTATATCCTGCAAAGTTCCTAAAAACATAAAAAAAAGAAACAAAAATATTTAAAATACTATCATGATTGAGACTCATAACTTTCAAATTTTCATTTCGCGCTCAAAATTCTTACTGCATAGAACCAAAACTTAAGTGTTCCAAATAAATTAGTTAGAGTACCCTTTGAGTAAAAACGTTATTGACATCAAAAGTGTTGTCTGGCATCTTGACGAGAATAGGGGTATTTCTCATATTTCCGCTCTGTTCCACCGTTGAAGAATAGGATTAAGTGGCAAAAGAGTGGTGAACTGATTTATACACATGCGCCATAAGCATTTTGCCAGATAATACGAAAATTCGGCCATATTATAAGACCAAGCTTACGCCGGGGTTCACATTGGCCTGTCATATGTTACGGTTTACTTCCGAGCATTCAAAATTTATTATCCAAGTTTATATTTATTTTTTGAATGAGAGCTACAAAATAATTATTTGAGTTACAAAATTTTAATTTTCATCAAAAATGAGTAGGACTAACGTAAAAAATATATAAACAGTGGTTGTCTTGATACACTATGTCACCATGACACTGACCTTTTGGTTCGAGTTTGAGTTACGTACATACGTAAAGCGATTTTGCCGAAGATTACGAAACTTCTTTCCGTATTGTAAAGCCGAGCTTGCGCCGGCCACCACCTCGACCTATCATAGGCTATGATTCAAATTACACTCTATTTCCTTTGGAATAAGTTGACGTATTGAAATAGCTAATCTGTTGAGGATACATGACATAAACTAAGGCATGAATGACGAACGGTTTCTAAAATGTTCAACAGGTCAATCCCAAGGAACTCGTTTAGATACGTTTCACGAAAATCCACTCCGGCAATGTGTGCTGGCTAAGAGGCCAAATCCCGAGGATAAGTCAAACACCTAATGAGATTGTTAACTTAAGATACATATTAAGACAATGTACATTATTGTGATTTCTTTTTTGCAAAATTCAATAATAATTTTATTTGTTCAAATTTGAAAAGGAACGCTATGCATAAAATGACTAAACATTTATTATTCCTAATCTTTGTACTTCGATCTTTTCTAATGCGTGGATTTTTAAGACCCAATGAGGATTGAGCAAATAATTTACATTTTTGAATAACAACTTGTCCCTAGTTTTAATGTAGAGTGAAGCGTTAATAACGTAGTTGTAAATGCTTAGGTACAACTACCTTACTTACGCTTCAATACTAACGCTTCAAATAATTTAACCCTTCACTGACTAAAAAAATTTTATTACATAAAATTTTTTTGAAAATCAAGTTCTATTTTTTGAAATTGTATATCAAATTTTAGGTACCATATGATATACGATTGACAGGTGTAAATCGTATTCGAAGTGACATACAATTTGGAAGGGGTCAATATACACCAGGACTGTCACACCGGACCCATCATGCCTATTACCAATGGATGCCATTTTATTCATTTTGTCTAGGACTAGTTTTTCTCCTTACACAGAGAATTTGAAAATCTGTTGAAAACAAAAAAGTACAGAGTCTGAATGAATTGAGCGTAAGAAATTTTTAAGTTACTCCTGCAAAACATTTACTTCCGTCCCCATGTGACAAAACTCATTGACTTTGTTTTCAGAATTTGTGCCGAGGATAGAAATCTTTGGTTTATTACTCATATAACTCCTGCGTCATGTAACATATTCTCATATCTTTGTAAAATAAGCCAAAAATAAGGGTTAAAGTAAAAAAAAATGTTAAAAAATTCCATTGTTTTGTTATTTTTTTTTCAACGCTTCCATTGTTGACAAAGTTTTTTTTGAAATTTTCTGCTCCCCTCTACCTTTATAATTTGTGTCAATAGGACATTTGTTCTACAGGAATGCTCTGTTTTTGGAGTTTTACATACGTGGCTTGTGAATTTGGGAATCTCATTGTTGTTTTAGCTGCCATGTACTTTACCGACATTTTTCTTGGAGATGAACTTATTATGGACCACGGGTTATTCAATTTCTTGAAGATGATCCTGAAACACGAATTGACCACATAGCAACAGTTTTTCCACGTCTCACTTCTGTCTCTTCCATATATATACAGTCCTTTTGTAAGTATTCAACGATTTGATGCACTTTGTATCCTACCTTCAAATACCCTCAATGAAACAATTTTCACATTTTATAGTTCTGATGAAATATCCAAAATTTCAAAAAAAAAACTTTTTTTTCAAAATTTTATCAATATTTGTTATAATGAATGTGCATGTCACTTTTTCACAAGAGGTTTGCATTACTAACTTGTGTCACCATTTGTTCACTGACCATTCGTACAGCTTCACTATTTTCACCTAAAGTCCGTGTTTACAGTCTCGTAGGTTCAGGACTACCTTCAAATTTTCCACTCGATGCACACAGCGTCACGGTACTGGAAAAGTTAGGGATCAGTGATTGGTTCTTACTCCGATTTCTCAAAATTAATTTAGTTCATGAAACTTTTCGTATTTCAATTAATCCTATGTATGAAGACATACTCTAAAAATAGCGCATCATAACGACAACAACGTATCTGGACAAGAAAGTGTACGCGTGCATATAAATTGCTCAGCACAGACTATGAACTGTAGCTAAACCTACTACACTTTTTCTTTACACTAGTAAATTTTGCAAGAATTTTCATTATAATAATTCCTACTGGACATTAAGGGGACAACTACGATTATATAATTATAATGTACTCTTGATTTTTTTGGTGTCATAGCTCAATGAAGTTATTAGCACATGCAAAACAAAAAGAATGTTTTTTATCAAAACTATCAAAAACTAGACCACAGAGACAAACAGTTTGTTGATTTGAAAATTTTTGTGCCTTTTAATCACAACGTCATGATTAACGATTTAATTTTTATAATCTTAGAACACATTGTAAATCTAGAAAACAAAAATTTTGTTAATTTTTGCATCGATTTCAGCGAAAATTATAAATTTTTATAACTTTTCATTAAAAGACTCTTTGACCCAAACAAAAGTTCATGAATACTTTGACATAGTTCATCGAATCGAATTTTGTTAATATTAGTTGAAAAGCGTTTCAAAGTGAACCAATCTGGGTAGCTTAATTCTTCGGTAATTTGTTGTAGTGCGTCCTGGTCATCAATTAAAACACGGTACTGGATCAAACGGTTTCGAACACTTGGAGCAACAATCATGAGGATCCTGTATATCACTGCGAGCCCACCAATCACTGACATTAGTACTAACCAAAACCTACAAAATAAAAATTATGATTAATTATGTTGAGAAATTCACCCAGTGAGGTAAACAATTTTTAGATTATTTCCGAAACTTGGACACAACGAAACTGGCCAGCCAAAAAAAAATTGCAGGACGTAAAAGCGGAAACAACAAATTAGCCTAAGGATACAAAGTTTCAATCACAAGGTTACAAAGCTCTTACCCTAAAGATATAAATTTTAACAATTTGTGGAGAGTATCCTTACCATAAAAACGTATATTTTTTTTCGTTGACAATGTTGAGAGCGAGGACACATGACATCGTGATTTATCAAGCTCCCATATTGACAAAATTTGTGAAATTTGTATTTTGTCTCCTTGGGAAAAACTCGACTCATCGGGTCAACACGATTTTCTGTCAGTCATCATTATTACCAGAAAACGTTATTCTAAAACTATGACAAAACTTTTCGATCTGAGCAAGCGCACTATATACCTGGATCGTCATATAGAAAATTGAGTACACCTGGGCCATATGTTGAAAATTCATATTCCAAAAAGCACCAGTGAGATAAATATTAAGAAACATAATTATCGCAAAATTCATAATTTCCGTCTAAACGTAGACATAGGCATGTCTTTTAAAATTTTTTCTTGACTTTTTAAACTCGGTTGGATGATATCAAATTATAAATTTTTTAACTCTCTGAAATTATTGCCAAAAATTGGAATTTCAGCTTTGGAGTTTCAAATTTGTAAATTTCCTTAATAAATCTTTGTTGGGGAAAGTGAGNTTATAGAAAATTGAGTACATCTGGGCCATATGTTGAAAATTCATATTCTAAAAAGCACCAGTAGTGAGATAAATATTAAGAAACATAATTATGGCAAAATTCATAATTTCCGTCTAAACGTAGACATAGGCATGTCTTTTAAAAAATTTTCTTGACTTTTTAAACTCGGTTAGATGATATCAAATTATAAATTTTTTAACTCTCTGAAATTATTCCAAAAATTGGAATTTCAGCTTTGGAGTTTCAAATTTGTAAATTTCCTTAATAAATCTTTGTTGGGGAAAGTGAGATTTAGCTTATTCTACTTCATAATTTTTTTTTGTCATTTTGATAAGTGAAAATTTTGTAATTTGTAATCATTTTGCAATCAGTTTTGTAATTTTGTTATTTTGTACCCTTGGTAAAAATCCATAAAATTCTTTNTCTTATTCTACTTCATAATTTTTTTTTTGTCATTTTGATAAGTGAAAATTTGTAATCATTTTGCAATCAGTTTTGTAATTTTGTTATTTTGTACCCTTGGTAAAAATCCATAAAATTCTTTAGAAATTGCAACAATAATGACCTCACCCCTATTGTACTGTCGTCTTTAGCTTCTAAGGAAACAAACAAACATTGTGTTTGCTCACTTGTTTAAAAATTATTCAACTGATTAGATTTTGCAAAGTGAAAATTTGCAAACTTATTTCTGCTAATTTTTCTGAGAAAAGAAAATTTTTATGTTATTTTTGTAAAAAATTGGTAGCAATCGTGAACAAAGAGAGTAGGTAGAGTGAAAGGTGATTGGTAGATGAAAAACATGGAAGAAACATTGATGATACATGGGACTTGATGAAGCCTTTTAAATTCCTGCCAGCATTATTGCACTACACTTCTCAAAAATTTTTAATTTTGTTGTTTCCGATTATCAAAAACTGTTATTGCAGGTAGCTGAGCTTAAGTCAACAACTATAACTAATAAATCTCCTATAAATACTGAATCTGGACCTGAATATTACTACAGTTATCATTGTTTTAACTAGAGAAACTCTACCCAGTAGCCCTACCTTCCACACACAAAAAACATTGTAACATTTTCTCTTAATAGGAGTAATATTGACTGTTTCTAATTTATTAGCTGAGTTTGGAAATTTTAAAGAATGAAGATAGAAGTTTCGCTAATCCTAATTTTCATTTCATTTACATCTATTAATCTTACTCGCGTAAGTATACCTCTGTCAATTAGTCTTAAATCAACTGGTGGTAAATTTGTAAACATAACCAAAAAATTCACCACTAGTAATCGCTTGAGGTGTGCCCTACTGTATTAACACCTTTTTCGGAAATTTACGATTGTACCCTGTCGCACCAGCATAACAGTAACACATAATTGAAAATTTTCTAGTCGCACTTGTGAAGGTTGGAATCACGAAACATTACTAGCCGAAATTCTAGCGGCTAATATCTGAGGTTTCGAGAGTAAGAGTAATAACCTAGTGTAAACTCGAAATAATAGTCCCACCTTAAGTGAAGTGAGATATAATTTGTTTTTGATTTTTTCGGAAAGAAAATAATAAATTAGGTGTCAAAATTTGGTAAGGAATTCTGAAAATTTTGTGAATTTAGAAAATACCCGAACTCGGGTATTATGAAAATTACGGGTTACAAAGAAAGTCGACCAATTTAGATATAAATAATTACGAATGGATTACTGGTATTTTCCAAAATTAATAATTTTACAAAATTTCTAACGTCATTTTTTTTATTCAAATTGATGAAGTTTAGTTTCTAACTTGAAAATTTTTATAATTCTCGGATTCTGGGATTTTTCGAATTGAATAATTTTTTCAAAATTTCTGACGTAATTTAGTACCAAATCGTCATTATTTTGACTCAATTTGATGAAGTTTAGTTTCTAACTCGTAAATTTTTATATTACCTGGATTCGGGTATTTTCCAAATTGAATAATTTTCCACAATTATTCCTGACAAAATGTGCCATCCATTCGTAATTATTTCTATCTAAATTGGTCAACTTTACTTTGTAGCCCGGAATTTGTACAATGATCGGGTTCGGATATTTCCTAAATTGACAAATTTTCAAAATTCCTTACCAAATTTTGACACTTAATCCTATTTTTTTTCCTGAAAGATCAAAAATAAATTATGTCTCACTTCACTGAAGGTCAAAATTGTTATTTTGAATTTACACTATATTATTACTCTCACTCTCGAACCCTTTAATATTAACCGTTAGAATTTCCGATAGTAATGTTTCGTGGTTGGGGTGTGAGATGCACCACACTTAATTGTGCATCAAGCACACTCAGCTGAGATTAGTACACGCACTTTTTGTACTTGCACTAACACTTACCTACAGGGACAGGCAATAACAACTGACAGGGGATACCCCACACTCCTACCAAGCACCCTCTCAAACTTACACAAATGGGCAAACAATTATTAATTTTTTTTTGAATTTAAAGTTAATTTTAAAGATAGGTCTGTACACTAAATTAGTTTGTCATATGCTCGAAATGACCCCCATCCATTTTAACCCTCGAAATATTCGAGTTGTTATTTAACATGTAAATTCCCACAAGGCAAAATCGGAGTCTCGAGAAGACGAAAAACTAGATCGGAGTTGACAGATATGATTCATCTTCGAACTTCTCCGTTCTTAATCAGCTCCGAAGCAACAACAGTCTCCATGGACCCTGGTTGGTTCACTGTTCAGTTCAGTTTTGTTATTTTCTAAAAATTAACAAATGTGGCGTAACTACAGTATAATTCAGCGATAAATTTTTTGTTTGAAAAAATTTATTAGCAATGTTACATGCATGAGCAATTATTTATCAAAGCAATGTTAAGGTATTCCTGTGTAAAAATTAATTTGCAAAAAACCTATAAAATGTAAAATAATGTAAGATTTCAAGACATGCAGAAATGAGAAAAGAAAACAGAATGTGGAGAGAGATAAGTTAATCAGCCCTCACCACTGTTGGAAACACAAACATTGGAGTTGCCATGGTCTCGACTTTTTTTTTTATGGGAGATTTTAAATAAGACTCACTGCAGATCCTATGGAGACCGATTGTTTGGAAGCTGAGCTTTTATAGGGTCGTTCCGTTTTGATATTTGGCATGGGAGTTATTTGGGAAAGGTTTTGGGTAGTGTTGCCCCGATGCAGGCAAAAACCCGCATCGGCCGATGCGCCAATTCAGTGTCATTTCCAATCGCAGATGCAGCCGATTCTGACGCATGCGTTGACACCAAACTATTTTGTCACAACAAGCAATCTTTTGTCGTCTAAATTACGTCCTGTTCAAAAAACATCGTGGATTTCGGTTTAATTTGTAATCTAAGTTAGGCTAATCTTAAATAGGAGTAACATTGACTGTTTCTAACTTATTAGCTGAATTTGGAAATTTTAAAGAATGAAGATACAAGTTTCGTTAACCCTAATTTTCATTGCATCTACATCTATTAATCTTACTCGCGTAAGTATACCCCCCCCCCCAGTAAAACACTAGGATTAAGTGTCAAAATTTGGTAAGGAATTTTGAAAAATTTGACAATTTAGGAAATACCCGAACCGGATATTTCCTAAATTGAAAATAATTTTGTAAATCAGAACCATTATACAAATTCCGGGTTACAAAGTGAAGTTGACCTACATAGATATAAAAATTACGAATGGATGGCACATTTTGTCAGGAATTAAAAAAAAATATTTAATTTTGAATATACCCGTGTCAAATACCCGAATCCAGGTATCATAAAAAGTTTCCATTTTAGAAACTAAATTTCACCAAATTGAGTCGAAATAATGACAACTTGGTACCAAATTACGTCAGANAATTTTGAATATACCCGTGTCAAATACCCGAATCCAGGTATCATAAAAAGTTTCCATTTTAGAAACTAAATTTCACCAAATTGAGTCGAAATAATGACAACTTGGTACCAAATTACGTCAGAAATTTTATAAAGTTATTCAATTCGGAAAATATCAGAATCCGAAAATTATAAAATTTTCCAGATTAGAAACTAAAGTTCATCAATTTGAATGGAAAAAATGACGATTAGGTACAAAATTACGTCAGGAATTTTGGGAAATTATTAATTTTGAAAAATTTCTGNTGAAGTTGACCTACATAGATATAAAAATTACGAATGGATGGCACATTTTGTCAGGAATTAAAAAAAAATATTTTATTTTGAATATACCCGTGTCAAATACCCGAATCCAGGTATTATAAAAAGTTTCCATTTTAGAAACTAAATTTCACCAAATTGAGTCGAAATAATGACAACTTGGTACCAAATTATGTCAGAAATTTTATAAAGTTATTAAATTCGGAAAATATCAGAATCCGAAAATTATAAAATTTTCCAGATTAGAAACTAAAGTTCAACAATTTTAATGGAAAAAATGACGATTAGGTACAAAATTACGTCAGGAATTTTGGGAAATTATTAATTTTGAAAAATTTCTGNAATGGAAAAAATGACGATTAGGTACAAAATTACGTCAGGAATTTTGGGAAATTATTAATTTTGAAAAATTTCTGTAATCCATTTGTAATTTTTTTCATCAAAATTTGTCAACTTTCTTTGTAACCCGTAATTTGAATAATACCCAGGTTTGGGTATTTCCTAAATTGACAAAATTTTCAAAATTTCTTACCAAATTTTGACACCTAATTAATTTTTTTTAGAAATGATCAAAGCTAAATTATATTTCATTTCACTGAAGATCAAAATTATTATTTTGAGTTTACGCTATATTATTACTCTCACTCTCGAAACTTCTAATATAAACCGTTAGAATTTCCGCTAGTAATGTTTCGTGGTTGGAGTTCGAGATGAACCATGTGAACTAGGTGTGCACCTAATTCTGCATCAAGATTCAGTTGCGTCTAGTAAGCACTTTTTATACTTGCACTAACACTTACCTACATTATATTTTCCTTATCATACAAGTTGATTAATTGTCAGGTAGATAGACAGATTATGGTTGGCTAAACTTTGACGAAGTCGTTCTAAATACTTGTAGAACTATAGTTCAAAGTTATCAAATGCAAATTCTGGGGAAGCAAATGGAAGGATTAGCTTTTCGCATAAAAAACAGGTGTTAAGTTGTGCGAATACTTGCGATCAAGATGCATTCATCGAAGTTGTTGATTTTNTTTCGCATAAAAAACAGGTGTTAAGTTGTGCGAATACTTGCGATCAAGATGCATTCATCGAAGTTGTTGATTTTGGAAGCATAGGTGTCATTAATAAAATAAAATAATAAATTTGCGTAAAATTATTTCTTTGAATCATTGATTTTTTAAAGAGTTTTTGAATAGTTAATTTTAGTTTTGTTACACAGATACCCCAAATTGTGACTATCTGATATTTAGACAGTCCATCTACAATTATAAAGGCATATTAAAAGGCATATATAAAGGAGACTTTTGGCCCAATGCTTTTTACTGCGCACAGCAGCTGCCTTTATATTAATGGAAAATTTTTACTGAAATTTTATTTGTGAAAAGTAATTAACAGTTTTGAAAAGGCCATGCAAATGTAGTGGAACAAAATAAAAAAATCCAGGGTCTACGATCACTTAAATGAAAATTATGATTTTTTGAAAATTGAAATTTTTTGACATTATTTTGAGACTATGAACAAAAAATGGGCGCTTTAAAATAATATCCAAAAAATTTCAATTTTCAAAAAATTATAACTTCTGACACGTTGATAGTAGATACTTGAGCTATTCAACTTCGTTACTTTACAATGATCTTTCTGAAGCTGTATATTGTTTTCCCGGATAAATTATAGTTAGAAAATTTCCCTGTTTAAAAAAATCGAATTTTCTTTCTCCAGCAAAATGCCAGCAGGGGGTCAAAAGTCGAATCCAATGCCTTTAATAATTGTAGATTGACTGTATAAATTAATACGTGAAATTAAATTAATTGCAGTGAAATAAACCCATGACGGATTTTTACGTTAAAGCTCCCATTTTGTACTAAGTAAATTGATTGAGTTAAATTTAAATGAAAGAAGTACAATGTAAATAAAAAATTTTTTTTGATTTAAATCAAAAAAAAATCTGATTCTAAAATTTAAAAAAATGGATTTTTTTCATTTTTTTTTAAATCAACCAAATTGTTAATCCAGATTAGTTGTCAGTTTTAGGTTTGATGCCAATAGCTAACCTAACAACCGTAAATATCTTCAAATGTCCATAATGATTCGCAAAAATGCAAACATCCAAAAAAATATTTTTTTTTGTAAAAACTTAAAAATTTATAATAAAAAAATATTTTTTTTGAAAAATCTGATTCAACGTATTCAAATCTTTTGGTGAAAAAAGTCAAACATCCTAAAAATTTTTTTNTTTCGCATAAAAAACAGGTGTTAAGTTGTGCGAATACTTGCGATCAAGATGCATTCATCGAAGTTGTTGATTTGGGAAGCATAGGTGTCATTAATAAAATAAAATATTAAATTTGCGTAAAATTATTTCTTTGAATCATTGATTTTTTAAAGAGTTTTTGAATAGTTAATTTTAGTTTTGTTACACAGATACCCCAAATTGTGACTATCTGATATTTAGACAGTCCATCTACAATTATAAAGACATATTAAAAGGCATATATAAAGGAGACTTTTGGCCCATTGCTTTTTACTGCGCACAGCAGCTGCCTTTATATTAATGGACAATTTTTACTGAAATTTTATTTGTGAAAAGTAATTAACAGTTTTGAAAAGGCCATGCAAATGTAGTGGAACAAAATAAAAAAAATCCAGGGTCTACGATCACTTAAATGAAAATTATGATTTTTTGAAAATTGAAATTTTTTGACATTATTTTGAGACTATGAACAAAAAATAAAATAATATCCAAAAAATTTCAATTTTCAAAAAATTATAACTTCTGACACGTTGATAGTAGATACTTGAGCTATTCAACTTCGTTACTTTACAATGATCTTTCTGAAGCTGTATATTGTTTTCACGGATAAATTATAGTTAGAAAATTTCCCTGTTTAAAAAAATCGAATTTTTTTTCTCCTGCAAAATGCCAGCAGGGCGTCAAAAGTCGAATCCATTGCCTTTAATAATTGTAGATTGACTGTATAAGTTAATACGTGAAATTAAATTAATTGCAGTGAAATAAACCCATGGCGGATTTTTACGTTAAAGCTCCCATTTTGTACTAAGTAAATTGATTGAGTTAAATTTAAATGAAAGAAGTACAATGTAAATAAAAAATTTTTTTTGATTTAAATCAAAAATAAATCTGATTCTAAAATTTAAAAAAATGGATNTAAATCTGATTCTAAAATTTAAAAAAATGGATTTTTTCATGTTTTTTTAAATCAACCAAATTGTTAATCCAGATTAGTTGTCAGTTTTAGGTTTGATTCCAATAGCTAACCTAACAACCGTAAATATCTTCAAATGTCCATAATGATTCGCAAAAATGCAAACATCCAAAAAAATATTTTTTTTGTAAAAACTTAAAAATTTATAATAAAAAATTTTTTTTTTGAAAAATCTGATTCAACGTATTCAAATCTTTTGGTGAAAAAAGTCAAACATCCTAAAAATTTTTTTNTTTTTTTTGAAAAATCTGATTCAACGTATTCAAATCTTTTGGTGAAAAAAGTCAAACATCCTAAAAATTTTTTTGGAAAAACTTAGAAATTTTTCCAACACTCGTAAATGCATTCCTCAACCCAAGGCAACATTTGACGAAAAACCTCTAAATGCTGTATAGGATTGTGATCGTGTAGCAATGGTTCGTATGAACAAAGTTTGTTCATGGGAGTAGTTCTGTAAGGATATTTCCTTTACGTCAAGAGGTCACTAAAGTGAACACGTGGGTCAACGGAGTCACCTGTTTGATTACTTCAAACTCGGCATAATCATGACCTCCTAAAAAATTTTAAATGGGGTCATCAAGAAAAAAATGTTTTTTTTTTCAATATTCTTAATAAAAATTCAATTCTCTGGGTTATTCATAGTAAAGATCGTAACTTGACTAAGGACCTTACTCTGATCAAAAAATGAAATTAAATAACCCATATTTACCTATATTTTCACTTTTCTGAATTGTATTCATTTGCTAGGGTGCAAGATTGGCGGTTATCTATGGATTTAGGAAGACGATTTATATGCCGGTAAAATCNGTATTCATTTGCTAGGGTGCAAGATTGGCGGTTATCTATGGATTTAGGAAGACGATTTATATGCCGGTAAAATATGTGGATAGGTATGTTTGCAGAATTATTTTATGAAGTACTTAAGGTTACGTTTCAGACTCCCTTCAATTTCAGTATTTCCACCAAAAATTTGTCATCTTTTGCGAAATATCCCAGATAANCCACCAAAAATTTGTCATCTTTTGCGAAATATCCCAGATAATATTCCAAATGAGCAGAAAATAATGCTCAGCTTCTATTGATCCAAACAATCAATAAATATACTCTTCAGCTTCTTCAGTTTTTCTGAACTCTTAAAACCTTTTTTTTCTCACCATTTTTACAGTGAAGCCTAATAAACAAAGTTTTGAGACGTATTTGATTTTTTTTCAAATGTTAAGAGATTGGTAAAAAAAAAGTTAGGAAACGAGAGCTTGGAACGTTGGAAGCGTCCCTTCTGCCTTTCTTTAGGTTTCTCTGTACTTTCCGAATACGAATCCACAAATTTAGAATCGAAATATGAAACTAAATCTGAAGAAGTCTATATGTAACATTAGTATACAAAATATTGGTGTCTTTCTTATGTATAAAATTTTCAGGAGAACTGATAGGTCCATCTATTCTGGTTTTGGAGCATCAATCGTCAAGTCAGAGAGACTAACACAGGTTGAGATGCTGAAGGAATTAAATTCATCCAAGAAACAAGAAATGAAGTTATTTGCCGATCTTAAACTAAATGAGTTACAACTCCAGGGTAGATACGGAATTTCTGACACTTTAGAAAGTAATCTTTCAATGGAAAGTTTAAATTTTACTGCTGATACGGATGGAAACATCAGATCTGAACCGTTTNTAGAAAGTAATCTTTCAATGGAAAGTTTAAATTTTACTGCTGATACGGATGGAAACATCAGATCTGAACCGTTTAAGTTGTTGAAGGATGACATTGCAGTAACCGTGGATGAAATGACCGAAATCAGAAAGTGTAAAGTAAGTAAAATAATTTGAATTTTAGATGATTAGTTTTAAAAATAAATTATCCAAATCATCATTAATTTGTCTAATTCTCATAGCATCCTTGATTATTCTAATTTCTTCTAAAATATTTTGTTGTAGCTTATGGAATTGGGTTTCATAAATTCCAATCTTTGGAAACTTATTACTTGCGAATTGGAGGATGCTGGTGATGCTGTTGATAAAATTCCTGATTTGGCTGGAGCTGTTGATAAAATTCCTGATATGACTGAACCGTGAGTCATCCTCATTTGTTACGATAACATTATTATGATAACATTTTTCTTCTTTAACTTCTTCTTTAGAGGAAACNGAGTCATCCTCATTTGTTACGATAACATTATTATGATAACATTTTTCTTCTTTAACTTCTTCTTTAGAGGAAACCAAGAATACAAAAAAGTTCAGATTGTCATTAAGCCGATGAATGGATTATTTCATGTTAGGTCTAAAACCGATTTCCAATCATATTTTAATGTTAACAGATTGTACCTACAGTTCTTATACGTCTATGAGGATTCACTGTACCGAATGCCTAATGTAAATAATTTTGAGAATGGATTGAAGGTTGAGATAATCAATATGTCTGCCACTACTTATGAAAGTATAGAATGTGAATTATAGCCTAGTAGCTTGAACCCATCGGTAGAAAGCTATTTCCTGAAAGTGTGTCAAGCAACTAAAAAGTGAATTATTGGGAGTGAATGGGACATGACAAGTTATTATTCTTATTCTTATTCTTATTCTTATTCTTATTCTTATTCTTATTCTTATTCTTAATCTTAATCTTATTCTGATTCTTATTCTGATTCTTATTCTGATTCTTATTCTGATTCTTATTCTTTTTATTAAAACCCTAAGTGATTACAATCTATACAGACTAATCACTTTGGGTTCATTCACTTTGGTGGAGAAATTAATCGTTCGAAAATGTTTTGCGTTATCCTTCTCCGATATCTAATCAGACTTCGAAGATGATTTGTTGGTAAAAGTTATAAGAAAGTAGTAAGCATACGTCCACAAATGAGATCACTAAACTCGAAAGATGTATTAAAAATACAAGATTTGACTTGTAAAAATTTATCTCATCAAAATTGGACCAAGTGCTCTTCTAACCCGATTTCTTCATTGTGTCCGAATTCCTAAATTGTATTTTCTAAATATTCTATTTCCTAATTTGAAAAAATCTCCAAAATTCCTGATGTAATTTTACACCCAATCTTAATTTTTCCCATCAAAATTGGTCAAGTTTAGTTTTTGATAATTATTTTTCAAAATTCCAGGATGCGGGTATTTCCTAAATTGGCAATATCAACAAAAGTTCTAATGTCATTTCAAATTCAATTATTGAATTATCAGAATTTTTCCCATCCGAACACATCTAAAATAAATTAANTCCAAAATTCCTGATGTAATTTTACACCCAATCTTAATTTTTCCCATCAAAATTGGTCAAGTTTAGTTTTTGACAATTATTTTTCAAAATTCCAGGATGCGGGTATTTCCTAAATTGGCAATATCAACAAAATTTCTAATGTCATTTCAAATTCAATTATTGAATTATCAGAATTTTTCCCATCCGAACACATCTAAAATAAATTAANTTCTAATGTCATTTCAAATTCAATTATTGAATTATCAGAATTTTTCCCATCCGAACACATCTAAAATAAATTAAATTTTTCTCTAATCAAGGTCAGACATTTTAGTTTGAGCAAAATTTGAATTTACAACAATTCATAATGTTTGAACCTAAACCTATTGATTAGGTTTTTTCAAACGCATATAAATACTTTGCAAAGATTTTTGGAAAACAATATTTTCGGGTTTGGAATATNGATTAGGTTTTTTCAAACGCATATAAATACTTTGCAAAGATTTTTGGAAAACAATATTTTCGGGTTTGGAATATAAATTTATCGGAGAATTATAACGCAAAATAATTAAAAAAAAATTTTTTTTTCAGCAAAATGCATCAAACAAAAATAATTTCTGTCGAATAAAAGTTTTTGACCACTGTAGAACACATAATTTATAATAGGTTTATGCTTTTTCGGTTTAATAAATTGGAAGTAAATGGCAATTTGAGCAACACAGTTGTTGATTTCTGACAATGGTCGGCCTTTTCTAAAAAAAAAATTATGTTTAATTTGAATTTAAAAAAATTATAATACATTCGAGGCTTTGGGGCTAGATTGGTATAAGATATTTCATTTGATTCAATTTAATTAACTATCTTTATTATAAATTTTAAATGGTAAGCAGGACACTCCTATTACCTAAGCAAGCCTGGCCTAACTAACTTAAATTAACTTAACTAATTAGCAGTTTCGACGGGCAAATTCTTAATGAAAGTTGCTGCCTTTACTTCACTTAAACTATCGATAATGATAGTAACTAGTATTTTGGAAATTCTAATAAAATCGGCCATGAACCCAAAACTAAATACCATGTGTGTGTGCGTACAAACTCACGAATCTATTTACAAAATTATTTGGGGCATTTGAAACCAAAGGATTCCCATACAAAAGTCTCACTCCTTTCGGTAAGCCGATAAGGCGGTTCGTGAGGTTTTACGCACACGCAACAACTACACTCTCCTCACTTTCCCGACATTTAACCAACTTACTCATTTTTACCCGGGCATTTCCTTACTCTTACACACACCGTATTATACCCCAACACTTCCCCCTCTCCCCCACTTCACCCATTTTTATCCGAGCACCGCAATATTACATCCATCCTGTATCATCCCCCAAAATTTCCCCACACCTTCCTTATATTTTCTCCACTTCACCCATTTTCACCCGGAGCGATTCCTCACTCTTACATTCACTTTGTATCATACTCCAACATTTTCCACACTTCACCCATTTTTGTCAGGGCACATCTCCACTTTCACTACCACATGATGTCAACAACCACTTCTCACTTATTATGCACACTGTACGGGTGAAAGGCTTGATGCATGATACCGTAGTGAAAACGCCATTCCTATCTATCCGTTAATTCTCGAAATACTCGATTTGTTCTTTAACATATAAATTCCCACAAAGCAAAATTGGAGTCTCGAGAAAACGATAAAAAAAATTAGGTCGAAGTTCACAGATATGGTCCATGTTCGAACTTCTCCATTCCTAATCCATGGGCTATCTAATGACAAATCCATTCAGCTCCTAAGCGACAGCAATTTACCTGGCCCATGGACCTCACTGTTCAGCTTTGTTATTTTCTAAAATAAACAAATCTGGAGTAACTACAGTGGAACCCAGCGATAAATATGTTGGAAAGTTTATTAGAAACGTCACATGAGATAAACAATTATTTATCAATTCAATGTTAACTTATTTCTATGTAAAAATTAATTTGCAAAAAACCTGTAAAAATGTAAAATAATTTAGGATTTCGAATCAAGCAGAAAGCAGAGGAGAAAACAGAATGCAGAGAGAGCTAAGTTAATGACCGATCACCACTGTTGGAAACAAGCATTGGAATTGCCATGGTCACGACTCTTTGTTTGTGAGAGGTTTCAAATAGACTCACTGCAGGGCCCATGGAGACCGATTGTATGAAAGTTGCGTTTCTATAGGGTTGTTCCGTTTGGTATTTGGTATAGGAGTTTCTTGAGAGCGTTGTGTGTTGAAATTTTTGTAATGGATTTAATCAAGGTTGCTATGAGAAATCTACAGGAAACATCTTTGAGAAACAAGATGTTTTTTGTAGATTTCTCATAGCAACCTTGAATTTAATAAAATAATAATTCAATAAAAATTTCAGTAAACAACGCTACCAAAACTTCTCAGAAAAACTTCCTTTGCCAAATACCATATTGGAATGACTCTATAAAAGCGCAGCTTTGAAACGGTCCGGCTTCATGATCGAAAATGATGGCCCAATTCCCGCAATTGTATAGAACGCTTCATAGTACTGTAGGACTATGAAACTATGAGATTAATACAACTATGAAACGTAGTAGTATGTTGGGGCATGATTTCGCGTACAAATTGGCCGCCAAAATCTATTTTTGTTCGCCCTAAGACCCTAAGACCCTAAGTTTTTTCACCATTCGCCCTAAGTTTTTTCACCATTCACCCTAAGTCGCTTTCACCCTAAGACCCTAAGACCCTAAGTTTTTTCACCATTCACCCTAAGTCGCTTTCACCCTAAAACCCTAAGACCCTAAATTTTTTCTCCTTTCACCCTAAGTCGCTTTCACCCTGAGACCCTATCACCCTAAGATCCTAAGTTGGGATGGAAGACCCTAAGTATTAAGTTCAAACATCTTTAAACCTGTGACAAGGTCCAGCGTCCACGNAAGACCCTAAGACCCTAAATTTTTCCTCCTTTCACCCTAAGTTGCTTTCACCCTGAGACCCTATCACCCTAAGCCCCTAAGTTGGGATGGAAGACCCTAAGTATTAAGTTCAAACTTGTTTAAACCTGTGACAAGGTCCAGCGTCCACGGACCTAAATACCCAAGTAACACCACCGCCTTGGGGTCCAGCCCGCATTCACTTAAAGACTCCAAACACCCTTCACTTAAAGACTCCAAGCACCCTTCACTTAAAGACTCCAAACACCCTTCACTTAAAGACTCCAAACACCCTTCACTTAAAGACTTCCATAAGATTTCGCATTCGTCACAACGAACCTAAGAACCTAAGTAACTCACCAGCCATTTGACCTAAGTCTGCGATGTTGCCACATCTCGAAGACTTAAGGTACTTCCTACAGCATAGTCATCTATGAAATCAGGAACCTATGTATTCTCATTCTGTACAGTTGAATTCGGTCACACACCCCNTACAGCATAGTCATCTATGAAATCAGGAACCTATGTATTCTCATTCTGTACAGTTGAATTCGGTCACACACCCCCCTACAAAACTCACCAGCCATTTGACCTAAGTCTGCGATGTTGCCACATCTCGAAGACTTAAGGTAGTTCCTACAG
>NIPM01000298.1:0-138455 GCA_002738285.1 Holacanthella duospinosa
TAGTTGTAGCTAAACTTACTAAAATACATTAGACAATGAAGCAGTTTGTTTCCTACGTTGCTCTACTCATAGTTGCATCTACGATTTCACCAAACGCAGAATCTAGAGAATTAGGGTCAACTTTAGTTAATGAAAGCGACACATGTCAAGGGTTAAATGGTTTTAAAGCTGAAGATGCATCTAAACTTAACGAACCTAAAGTGAAAGTAGTTGAAGAAAATGAGCCACCTATATCTGAATCACAACCTCAACCTGCTGATGATGCTGTTGTAAGTCTCATGATTCATTATGTCACAACTTCATTAGATAACATTTTGCGTAAGCGTTGGTAAAAACTTTCGATGCAAATGGTGGCAATTAGAAGAATGTATGTTGAAAGTTGCTTCGGAATACAATTTTTGGGATGTTGTGGGTCTTTACTATCTGAGGATGAGTAGAGATGACAATAAAAATATCATCTAATATATCAAAGCGGGTGCAGCAAAGGGAAAGCAGGTTGCAGAATATAAACTTTTACAATTATCCAAACAAAAATTCACTAAAAAATTGCACAAGTTTATATCAGAATGAAATTGTGGCGATTAATAATATAGAATTCAAGGTTTCTTGACAAGGAAGTAAAAAAGCGACTTTCATTAGGTTACACTATGTATCACTAAAAAATTTTATTTTTAAAAAGTTACGAGATATGGTGTAGCCTGATGAATATTTTCTTTTCTGTTTCTTGTTGTCAATTAACATATAGTTTTTCTGTCTTTAGAATTAGTGTTAGAAAGAGGGGAAAATTTTGAGTTTTATTATCTATGAATCTTATTTTTCAATTGGTTAGAACCAATTGCAAAAAATTGAAGCTAGACATGACACTCGGCACCCAATTTTGGTTGCTTATAATAGGAGGGGTTTACCTTTCATGTTGCACACTCTCAGACTTTCCCAAAAGTGTGCAGGAACAGTACGAAGCTCCATTCCATAAAATGTGAACAAGGAATGAGAGAACTGCGGAAAAATAGGTCTCACTCAAAAAAAAATTCATAATTGATGCACTTTCACATTTTCACATAAGGTTTTACAAAGTATGAAATCACGCCCTAAAATTGAAAACTTACCAATCACGCTCCACAGCGCAGCGGGACAAAATGTGAAAATGTGAAAGTGATCAAAAAATTTACTTCACAGATGTTTACAACTTTAAATTCTCCGTCAATCTAAAACATGTCTCGAAATTTCTTGTGATTATTATCGAAATTTTTGTACTTAAGTTAGCGACGTGTAAAATCCTCGAGTTAATTCAATGTAATGACTGAGTAACTATACTTACCTAAAATTTTGACTTCCGCCGTACAGTGTTTCCATTTTTGATTAATACATAGTGTTGATTTATTATAATTTTTAAGAAATACTACTTTTCGAAGATACTCAATCAACAGTACATCCATGAATGAACTATTTGCATATGGAAAACCTACGGTTTATCGACTAAGGGGCGGGTAATGCGATTGATTTCTGTGCATGGGTAAATCTGCAGGCAATAGAAGAGAACGAAATAAATGCCAGCGAATTGGGAAATTTATAAATATTAAAAATTAAGCAATATGCTTTCGTTGGTATTTTAATATCTGTCTTCTTTAAGATGCCGAATCACCTCGCAATTATTGAATTAGTGGATCAGAGTCAACGGTGTATCAAGAAATTTTACGTTCCTATAGTCCAAGGTTTATCTTTGTAAGACTTATACTAATTTGCGTCAATCATACCACTCACTTGCTCATTTTTAAATTTAAGGCTGGGTACAAATAGGAACAGAATCATCGGAAATATTACATCATTTAAGGTGATTGTAGAGGAAACTTTGCCATATGAAAAAATTAGAGAACTATTATGTAGGGATTTTAATACAAAGGAAGGCATCAAGATATACATAAGTGAGACAAATCAGAAAAGACTTTCGCTTTCCCAAATGCCAGATCCGGATATCAGCTTTGAAAAATCAAATAACCCACTGTTTGTATCAAAACCGGATGTTAACTTCCAGCAAAATGAGCCTCCTGTGGTTTTACAAAGACATGAATTTATGACTTCCGATTGGTTCACATATAAAAGAGATGATTTGGAAGCTGTTGCAAAGAATCAGGTAGTGTGTTTGTAGTAAATCAAAATTTGTTGAATATAAATTACATAAAAAAATGTACCTAGTGGTTAATGGAACTGAAATATTTGTGCCTATATTGTATACAGGATGTAGAAATCGATATCGGGGAGGATGGATATCCGTACCTTATTAAAACTTTTCTGATTCCAGGAGTAAAAATGTAAGCAAACATTTAGAAAATAATGTACTGAATCCTAATATTTTCCCTTAACTATATACAGAGGTTCTGACCAGTCCTGTTGCATGAAAGTTAACTGCGGTGATAATGAAAGTACAATTGTTAGCTATCTCACCAGCTGGGCAGCTGTAAAGGATGAAATAAAACTCCAACAAGCTAACATTTACAAATATAATCCAGAAAATCGAATGGCTTCGACTGAGTTAGTTGCAACTGTGATTATTGAAGATGTTTCTCCTACTGGATGCGTAGCAAATATATCTGACCAAGAATAATTCAATTTTGTTATGCTGCAGTGTGTAAATTTGATAGATTACAGTTTGAATTTTTTTACACAGTGAATCACATAAGTTAGACTCGTGTATATGTGTATCGTGATAACTAGTAATATCAATAATCCATGTGATAATTTGCATAAGTACGCGTCATGTGATTCACTGTGTATAACCGAAAGATTTGTCTCAACTGTCCAACACAGATTAACACACTGCATTCATTCATCATATTATTTCATTAAAAAAGATCTAAAACCCTAATAGATTCGTAGATTTGGTTGTATGTAAGGAAGTTAAAAATATATTAAATTCAGTTCAATTTTGCGTGCAATTGTCCATGTCATATAGTCATATATTTTATTAGCTTCGTGGAATAAATAAATTCACATTTTCATTGTAGCAAAAATTGATAATCGATATAATCATAATTGCATTTATACAATGATACAAAACCGATTTCTGTCTTCTTGATTAAAAAAATAATGCCAAATAAAATTTGACATTATTTTGTAAAAGACATCTTACAATTAGTATTGGTCACTATTTCGTTCTATTTCCATATGCACACTTATCCGTAGGAATAAGCACACGTTAAAAATTTGTCTCTGGTGGAAATTATCTGAGTCAATTATAATGTGAAGAATTTGGATTAAATGAATTTGGGTTAGGTTAAAGTGCATGTGAGAGCTTTTGAAACTCTAGAGCCGAAATTTCACTTTCTTATTTGAATACGTTGTTTAATTTGCCTACTAGGAAGAGTGGTTAGTGTAGAATATACATCTTGATGTTTGAAATACCGTAAATTTCCTCTAAGTCTTAGCAAATCTAATAGTGTATCAAATAATTGAATGTTACAAGTTTTAACAGTATATCACAGGTTGAAATTAGCGTAATCAAATTTAGTGTTACTGAGTTAGTACAAATGCCTTAAACTATAGGTATACGGTTTCAAGCATGTAATATGTTTGCTTGGTCAGAACGCCTGCTGGAACTTGTAGGTTGAATAATGCATTTGATTACTTTATTTCCAATTTTTTTTCATCAAATCACGGTAGGTGCATAGTGTGTAGGCGATCAGAAAAGATTTCACGAATGTTATCTGCACATCTCCGTTTAATCTTATCGTTGTGGTGTCCACAATGAGACATGGACAACAGCAACTCCAGAACGGAATTTTCTGAATTTATAAAAAAAAACATTTTTTTAAATTAACGGGTAGCAGTTGCGCTCCATATCTTCTGCTCAGTATAACCGATGAAACATTTTCCCCTGAAAATTCAAAAACAGATTTTAAGAACTAATAGGAATCACGTTGCATATCATTTTTCAAGCTAAACCGCTAATGTCAGATTGTTAATTCTGATTAGCCAAACACTAACAAATTACTACTTGTTTTTAATAACCAGTGGCACTCACGACACCGAGAAGTCATCTTCATGTAAACAGGCATATAAAATATCCTAGATGATGAATCAAATGAGGATCCAATTGCAAGTAAAGCACATTTCAGATTTATTGATTTTGAAACTAACAATAATTCAACCGTTCCGACGAAGAATAAACCAACTCGAAATTGATAATTTTTTGGATGGTTGTCTAGTGGATTTCAATTTGAAAAGAAAAAATTCTCCAAATATCAGCAAGTTAAATCGTTCATACTTGTTTGTTCATAAGTTGATCAATCAATGGCCCAATTCCCGTAATTGTATAGAGCGCCTGATAGTATTAAAGCTCATAGTACTTTGATATTATAGAAAATTTACGGGAACGAAAATGATAGAAAAGTTGTGATAGAATTAACAGCTGTCTATTCCTAACCGAAATGTTTAAGGAAGATTATCAAGGGGACAACTAGCCTGTGTTCATAAAGTCACTACAGAGTTGAGGAAATGTGTTCCCATCCTCACAACTCCTCTCTAACAGAATTTGTTTCTCTTGAGTTGGAGTGGAGAGGATTGCATTGAGGGACTATGACATTTATACATGCCTCTGAGTTGATTAGAACTAGCGGGAGCCTCATAGTTTTTTCAACTAATCAGAGACCTCCAAAATGAGTCACGTTTCATAGTTGTATTAATCTCAAAGTTTCATAGTCTTACAGTACTATGAAGCGTTCTATATAATTGCGGGAATTGGGCCAATATCTTTACAGGATACGCTTGGTCATTTAACGAGAATGTCCAAATAGAATTGTATTATTCAGACTCACCAAACAGATTTAAATATTAAACAATTTTTTAGACTCTGGTTAGCTAAATTTCAATATTTAGAACTTCCCAGGATTTATTATTTTATTGTAAAACATGGTACATAGAACTTGACACAAACTATATCGGTCATAGAAGTAAAAGTTCTAAAGTAAAAACCAAAGTAATTTGTGTGGTATAATTGCATTAAGAGTCGACTCTACTCAAAGTCGAGTCAATTTTGCTTGACTTTTATTCCAAATTTGACTTTACGCTGACACTCAAATTCAAGAAAAATAACGACCATGACAGGGCGTTCTGTTAAGTGGAAGGTTCGCTACAAAAAGAACATGCTCTCATTTACATTTCTTTTATTCTGTGAATAAATTAGATTTTTAACTTACATATTTTACAAAAATGGTGCTAAATCTTCATACTTTGTTAGATTATCGTTAATTTAATATGTACAATTTAATACAATTATCAATAAGATATGCTGATATCACAGTCTGTAAATATTCATTTTCAGCGAAAAATAATCTAAGCTGTCTGCTAGTAATTAAGTACATATTTTAAAAAGTATTATTAAAAAATAATTTTGAAAAAAAGATCTCGATCCCTTATTGCCGATTTTATCCATTTATTCTAAAGCTAAAACAATTGGTGCAAATTTTGGAGTATGAAAAATTACATTTTTGAATATCAAAATAATGTTTGTTCTCAAACCTTTTTTGGGTCGTAAGCATTAATTCGGCTATAGGACTAATATTTTTACATATCGCTCTTCAACTATGTGGCTTTTTGGCTCATGCTTTTGATTTATTGGAAACCGTACTAAGGCATGTCAAAGTAGAACGTTGCCAAATTCCAAATATTGAACAAAGTAACGCTGAACAAAGTAAATATTCATTGGTTATAATTCTATTGCAAATGACGAGTGAGCTAAAGCCTATGAGTATTTGAAAAGTTATAACAAAAATTCGATCAAATTTACTCAATGCCATGCTGAAGAAAGTGGTGTGGTTCACAAGTCTTAAATTGACATTGCTTAATTTGACATATTCGTTGGCTAACGCTATATCTCTGCCGTCTTTTACAAATATTTTGGAATATTTTTTAATTATTTGAATAATTTAAAAAATATTTTATTCTTACTATATAGATTCGTTCGGTAAAAAGATCATGAATGTCATGAACAATTTCTTTGATATTTAATAAAATGGCATGCATTAGGTGTTTCAGCTCAAATAATAGACCAAAATGGAAGCTACAGCTTTCAGTAACAAATTCACGAGCCCCTGAACCTTTTACCCTCCAATTTCTTCTCCGGATTAAGTTTAATAAACGATGTTGGCAAAAAGCCACACATATATCCCTAACTGAGTGAAAATAGTTTCATTATTTTCCCAGCTTCATTTAGCTGTTTGGTATCAATTACATAGTGTTACTAAAAACCCATTGTTTCAATTTACTTAATCTTATTGTCAAACCCGTATTCCTTTAAAAAATACTTATGCTCCCGTTCTATTAACCAATTCAATAATTGACCTAAACAAGGGACATAATATAAAATATGACTCATAATCACAACAACTTTACTCATTGCAACTTCCTTCCATGACAAAAGCGCAAACAAATTTTCACCTCTAAATTGTCTTTGTATTAAAGGCATTTGTTTAAGAGATGTATATAGAATACTTTCATACGAACTAAACATTTTCAAAGATGGAACATTTGAAATTGATTCCAAGTGTAAATCACCTAAAGCTAGCATTGTCAAATCCATGTTCTTGATTGATGGTAATATCACATTTTGGAATAATTTAATTTGGATATCTCTATCTGCATGCAGTGCCACGTTGAATTCATCTTTAATTCCTAGACATTTTCCTATAACCGCCCAAAAATGCATGTATTCTTTCATCCCATTTATGTCACTTAGCCCCAGTTTTTCAGGATAGAGAAATATGGGTGCATACAAACCAAAAAGTACCATAGCCATATCAAACTGACTGAAGAGAACTGTAGGGGTGTAGGTTAAAGCTTCAGGTGGAAAAAAACTCGTGTCAAGAAATGCCAAATCCTTTTGAAGAGCAGAAATAATTGCCAATTTTTGTTTCTTGTTTTCAATTACTCCTTCGTCAATTTTGAATGGTGTATTTTCACAAATTTGTAGTGCAACCATGTGTTGTTTACGCACTTTTTGGAGGTCATCAAATCCTTTGTCACCTATATAAATCAACAAAATTAATGTATGAATTTTCGCATTAAAATAAGACCTAGTTTGACCTGACAGGATTCTGTGAAATATTGAAAAATTAAACTTATTTTATGTAACAGACGCGCTATTGAATTCCTATGAAAATAGATCGTGGGTTTGTAAGACGAACTGGACTATTTTTTCCCAAAAAGTTTTCGTTTAGTTTGTTACAATGCATTCAGCGTAGGCAAGAAACATGTTATTAGACCGATGAATATAAAACCAAATGGAATATTAGATTGTAAATTTAGTCTTAATAACTGGAATTTATGCCTGAAATAACTAATATACCCCATACTCCAAAAATTAGTACACATGAACGAGATGAGTTTTATGTGAGTTAGATTGGAATGAGATATTAGGCCAACTCTCTCAATTTTTGTGTAACCTTTTATAGTTAACATTTACGTACTTATAATTGGAATAGAGCTGCTTATTAAATGTGTATCCTCCTGTTTTATCATGAGGAAACCCATCATCTACCTCACTTCATTTCTCTCATCAGTCAACAACAAAAAAAAAACTTTTGTTAGAAGATCATGAGAGTTATAAAACCAATAAGTGAATGCTTGGGGTTTCATTTGGATAGGCATTTTACTTCATGACATATTATTATAGAGCCAACTAAAGTACGGTGCGTGTGCGTAAAATTTCACGGAGCGATTAACAACTTATGGCGTCCACGTCGAGTGGGTTGTCGTCGAGTTTAAACTTGAGTTTGTTTTGATTTCAAGTCTTTATTTATTTTGTGCTAATTGTTTTAAATTATAATAAATTTGTGTTTGTGAAATGGCATATAGTCGATTTCGAATTTCGACTAGGTGTCAAATTCTAATTCTGGCTCATCTAAGTCTTAAAGTGTCAAAATTTGGCTAACTTACTGTTTGATAGAAAAGTGACTTTTCTCCAATTTACCTTACGTGGCTCTCTTCCACTGTTAAGACGACAGATGCCCTATCGAGGCGTCTGAAGTTTGGTTCCCATGTCTTACAAAATTGAAATGGAATTTCCATGCCTGGAAATGACAAATTGCCATGAGGGAGCATAACAATCTCCCTATTCTTCGTACCGTCAACATCTCCCTCTAAACAGTCAATTCAGATTCCCATTTTCCCATTTCCCAGTCCCATGATCGTTTGCCTTTGACCATACCCTGCCCTAGACAATTACGCGAACCAGTATCCAAACCCTATTCCTAGCATCCACGTTTCTGTCTTACACTATTAATTGTACAAGCAAAGGCTCGACTTTGTGAGTTAAACAATCAATCTCAATGGCTAAACTTGTGATAATGAATACTATTTTTTTGACGCCATTGAGACCTTGACCAGATAATTGTTTTTTTAATTTGGCAGTACATTTATTCAATGGGTTTAATATACTATACAGTTATTTTAATCCCAAAACCACCGTCCGAAACGAAATTATAATCAGATTCTACTGTGTATACTTGGGAGCACGTACCTGATTCCAAAAGATTTGAATTGGTCAACCAGTTTCTGACATGTATAGCAGTCTCAACACGTCTGCGCCTTGCTGTTTCTACTGTAGAATATCCGTCAGTACGAAGTAAGACAGTGGTGACACCTTTGAAACTAACTCCAAGCAAAAGTGAGGAAATCATAACCGTAACCTCTGCCCATAAATATCGTTTGATAAATTCTTGACCTTTCCTAATCAAATCAGGTTTGACCCATTCAACGTTTCTTAAGTTAAATTTTTCTCCACTGTCCCCTGCAACATAAGGGGACTTACATATAAAATTTTCGTAGAAATCTTCGGAATTAGGATTCAAAAATCTTCCGCTTCTTTGTTCTCCTTTCAGCAACATTGTAGAATGGCAATAGTTTGGAACAATTTTTTACTATAAATACAACAGACCAGAGCAACAAGTTAACTTCAAATGAATGCAAAACTGGTTGTCATCTACTCTTGCTTGGAGTTAACTGCGTTGCATAATGACTACAACGTAATAACAAAAAATATTGGATTGAGATTACACAACTAAATAGAGGATTGACTAACTTATTACAAAGTCATAATTTTGTGTTAAAAAAAAAACCAGTAATCTGGGAATAACAAAAATTGATAATAGAGTTTTAAAATAATATTCATGTTGAACCACTGAGTTCATTATTCTGTCTAGAAAGCAAACAACTTAGATAATTTGAACAGTAGTTAACATAACTACTGTTCTAACTAAGTAGTTTTATTAACATAAAAAACAAACCAAATTGGTTTCATTTTATGTAAATGGAAATTGATTCACTTGAATCAGAATCGCGCTAAAATTTGTCTACTTGTAAAAAAGTAGGTTGAAAATTGTTGCTAAAAATTTCACATTAAATCAACTGAAGTTGCATCCATTGACATAGAATATAATCACCTTGCTTTATTTTTAGACAATGTTTAAAAAATTTTACTATACAAGAAAGTGCAAATGACAACAAATTGAATTTGGTTTGTTTTAGTTTTATAATATTTTTACCGATAATTTACATTAGACAGAAATCTTACATACAAAGTACTGTGTAAAATAAGATGAAGGAACAAATAAAAATCCATAAGATATGGATGGAGTATGATATACCGAGTACTTCATCATGGTGGAGTTACCAAAGATATTCGTTGCATTAGATTTGAAAAAATTAATATATAATTAGTCCAAATATTTCCGCCAAAAATAAGATCTATGTATAACTATACCTGCACCTGAACCTGGACCAGGTTCAGTAGGTTCAAGCTAGCGGAACCTGAATCTGGACNTATGTATAACTATACCTGCACCTGAACCTGGACCAGGTTCAGTAGGTTCAAGCTAGCGGAACCTGAATCTGGACCTGTACCTGCTGTTGCAGGTCAAGGTTCAGGAAATACCTGAACCTGAATTCAGCTATCAGTGTCAGATTCCCTAAGAATCAAACCTGAAATAAAAAAGAAGTCCAAATGATCTTAAGCCAAGAGAAATTCATTATCTATTCAACGATTCAAGTTTATTTAACAAAGTAAAGTAATACACTGTCCCGCAGCAGTGTTGTGATCTCAAAAAGTATTTATTCGACTTCCTTTCGCCAATCACACAAAATAAACAATCTTCAAAGCCAATACTGTCAGGGGAAACTTTCTACAAAAGAACTTCCTGTTAGCAAAGAATTTCAGCAACTAAATCTAATCGGAAGTTCATTAATTCAATTNAGAAAACGGAGTTGGCGGATTTTATTAATTGTCTTTTTTACTTTATACGGAAAATGGAAGGTAAATTTATCAACTTGTGCCTGACTGTACTCAGGAGGTACCTAAATCTGAATTCAGCTATCAGTGTCAGATTCCCTAAGGACCAAACCTGAAATAAAATAGAAGTCCAAATGATCTTAAGCCAAGGCAAATTCATTATCTATTTAACGATTCAAGTTTATTTAACAAAGTAAAGTAATACAGTGTCCCACAGCAATGTTGTGCTCTCAAAAAGTATTTATTCGACTCCCTTTCGCCAATCACACAAAATAAACAATCTTCAAGGCCAATACTGTCAGGGGATTCTTTCTACAAAAGAACTTCCTGTTAGCAAAGAATTTCAGCAACTAAATCTAATCGGAAGTTCATTAATTCAATTTAAAGTTTGCACATAAGAGAAGAAAGTGATTGAATGTGGAATACAAACTTTGATAGTAAGTATTAAATTTGTTTTGCTAAATTACTATTCTAATAAAGGAATTAGAGAAAATAAAATTGTAGAATTGATGTAAGGTAATTCTTTCTAATAATTTTATTTTGACTGTTAAAAATACACATTCAATACTAAAATTTTAAATTCAATGAAGTCACGCTACTTAAATTTTCCCGTCAACAGTTTCTTGCATATGGACCTGGTATTTTCACTTTCAGTCATTCACAAAAGCATCTTGAGTACATGAAAGTGAAGATACAGTGATAGCCTATCACGTTCTTGAAGAAAAACCTGACCTGAACCTGAACTTGGTTTTTCAAGTCCATTTTTAGCAATTTGGAACCTATACCTTATTATTCAGGTCTACGTCCTTCAGTAACCTGAACATGAAGTTGGGAATCAAGTTGAGGTACTGGTGTACCGAACCTGCACCTGGATCTAAACCTAAACTTAAAACCTGCTTTGGAAACTGAACTTGCGGCAACTCTGCACCAGAGTGGTCCCAACTGTCTTGGAGACCAATTTTTTAGTAATTTGTGTTTGTTTTTTAAGTTTTCTTTCACTTTTCTGCACAACTGTCTTGCAATTTCGTTGCCGTTTGACCCTTCACATTTTTATCAATCTTCTTAATAGTTAGTGATTAATAGATCCTGAGAATCTGTATTATTAAACTTTTCTTGAAACTCAAATTTATTATTTTCCACAATAGTCAGTTTCGAGTAAAGTTTGTTGGGAATAAGTTCGACTTACTGAGCAAAATCAGGCTGCAAAAATAATATCTTTCCTTTTTTGTAGGTTTTATTCTCCACTTAAATTTACAGTTATAATTGACACGTTTCACAAGGATGATGCTAAATGTTCATATTTTGCTTAGTTTTTAATGTGCACACTAAAATACAGTTAGTTGTTACATATTTTGATGTTGTGGATACATCAATTTATTAGAAAGTAGATATATGACATGCAAAGTTTTGATCATGCAAAATAACTTGTTACGTTCAGAAACAGTATTTCAGTTATTTCTATTCAAATGCTTTCTCAAATCTAAATTATTTATATTCTTAATTTCACATAATTCATTTGGTATCCGTAACATAATGTAAATATAATTCTATTATTCCAATTTACGTAATTCATTTTTGATATCCATACTCCTTTGAAAAATGGTTATGCTCCCGATCTATCAACCAATTCAGCAATTTGTCCACAAAAGGGATATAATATAAAATAAGACTCATAATCACAATAAATTTACTCAATGCGACTTCTTTCCATGATAACAAAGCATACAAGTTTTCGCCTCTGAATTGTTCTTCTATTGAAGGGATTTGTTTCAGGAATGTATACAAAACTTGACCATATGAAGTCCACATTCTTAAAGTTGGTACATCCGAAATTGATTCCAAGTGTATATCTCCAAAAGCTAACATTGTCAAATCCATATTCTTGATTGTTGGTAATACCACATTTTGTAATAATTTAGTCTGAATGTCTCTATCTGAATGAAGCGCCACGTTGAATTCATCTTTGATTCCTAAACATTTTCCTACAACCGCCCAAAAGTGCATGTATCCTTCCATTCCTTTTATGTTTCTCAGCCCCATTTTCTCAGGAAAAAGAAATATGGGTGCATACATACCAAAAAGGACCATAGCCATATCAAACTGGCTAATCAGAACTGCAGGTGTGTAGGTTAAAGTTTCATTTGGCAAAACACTTGTATCCAAAAATGCCAAATCTTTTTGAATTGCAGAAATAATTGCCAATTTTTGTTCCTTGTTTTGAATTACTTCTTCGTTAATTTTGATTGGTGTGTTTTTACAAAGTTCCAAGGCCACCATGTGTTGCTTACGCACTTTTTGTAAGTCATCGAATCCTTTGTCATCTGAATGAGTCAAGAAATTCTTTGTACAAATTTGTATTTTCAAGTAAAGCATAAAGTTTGTGATTTTCTGAAATAAAATAATATTAAGCATACTATTCATTATAGTAANTATTTTCAAGTAAAGCATAAAGTTTGTGATTTTCTGAAATAAAATAATATTAAGCATACTATTCATTATAGTAAAAGCGCTATTGAATTTCCACCGTTGTAGATGTGTAGATGAAGCCCATCAAGATGGGCATCGAGAAACGCAGGCATCTTGTTAACAAGAATTGTTTTCTGAATACATGCATTTGCTCAATTTTTCTCAACATATGATCTAACTAAGTATCTGTATATCTATAATAGATTGAATTAACAAGCCCGTGTTATTGCGCTGCACAGTCGAACTGTGTCCAAGGTAGAGCCAAGTGTACCGCATACCCTATAGTTCTAGATTGAAAGTAGCGGAAATTGTTTGTGTGATGTATTAAACAGCATTCTCAAATTTGAGATTTTCCGGTCAGNCTAGATTGAAAGTAGCGGAAATTGTTTGTGTGATGTATTAAACAGCATTCTCAAATTTGAGATTTTCCGGTCAGTACTTTGGACACAGTACGACGGTGCATCGCGATGACGCGTGCTCTTTAGTTTTATCACAACTAAGTTCGGAAGAAATAAGAGTAAAGAGATTGGTGGTTAGTATACTTGCAGACACAGAATTTAACATAATAGAGTTATCACTCAAAGTTCGGTGACGAAATTTGATGCATTTCAAATTTCGAGTGACTCGTAACCCAACCTTCTACCGTCTAATAATTCTTGATCCCACCTTTTCACATAAAATAAAGTGTCTATAGCAGTTCGATTTTTAGATCGTCGTGGTAAGACCAACTATTCTACCCGAAAATTTATCGTTTAGTTTGCTACAATGCATTAAGCATTGGAGACAAATGTGCCGCAAGGCCAGCGTAGATAAAAATAAAGTAGATATAAGAAGGCACATTTCGTCTTCAGAATTATAATTTTTTTACTCGTTATAATACATAATATTCTTATTAGATGAGTTGAGTTATNACATTTCGTCTTCAGAATTATAATTTTTTTACTCGTTATAATACATAATATTCTTATTAGATGAGTTGAGTTATATTTAATGGTGAAGATACCTCTCATCCACCTCACTTTCTTTATCACCCATCCACGAAGAACCTTTTTCGTTTTAATTTTTACTAAGATATAAATAAAGCAATGGAAAAATGCGTGGCAGGACATTTGAGTTCATTTTACTCCATAACCTATCATTAGGAATCTAATAAACTGTGCGCAAATTTACAGAACAATATCCTGTATTCATACATTTTTTACTTGATCATATAGATGATGTAAGACCNTTACAGAACAATATCCTGTATTCATACATTTTTTACTTGATCATATAGATGATGTAAGACCAAACGCTGATAGGATGCAGATTTTGCAGTGACGGAGGGCAGGTTGTATAACCTAAGTACAATATGTATAACAGANATGCAGATTTTGCAGTGACGGAGGGCAGGTTGTATAACCTAAGTACAATATGTATAACAGAGTCATTGAGTTATACAGCCCAATACCTTAACGACAGGTGACCATGAGCCAGACAGTTATATAAATGAATGAGTAAAGAGGGCACCAGTTCTCATTTTGTAATTATAACACTGTCAACATAAAAGTAGCTGAGTCATAAGTCATGCGACACTGGCACCATCTGAAATGTGTGATTGAATACCCAATGAGGGTATTAAGTNTAGCTGAGTCATAAGTCATGCGACACTGGCACCATCTGAAATGTGTGATTGAATACCCAATGAGGGTATTAAGTTTAACAATGTAGGAAAGTTCCGCAATGTTGGAAGCAGTAGTAGCTGGTTTGGAATAACAGAAAATGTGTTTGTTANAGCTGAGTCATAAGTCATGCGACACTGGCACCATCTGAAATGTGTGATTGAATACCCAATGAGGGTATTAAGTCTAACAATGTAGGAAAGTTGCGCAATGTTGGAAGCAGTAGTAGCTGGTTTGGAATAACAGAAAATGTGTTTGTTANTAACAATGTAGGAAAGTTCCGCAATGTTGGAAGCAGTAGTAGCTGGTTTGGAATAACAGAAAATGTGTTTGTTAGTTTGAGTACATACTGACTCAGATTTTGACATGAGGCAGTGATAACTCAAATTTTTAAGACGATACTTGGATTATGTTAATTCTTTCTTGATAGTGTTTTGTTTTTAATAGCAGTGAGTCAGCGGCAAATTTATTTAACTTATTTTAGCTACCCTCTCTTTGCCAATTTGCAAGTATGGCTAAAATAATTTTTATGANGGCAAATTTATTTAACTTATTTTAGCTACCCTCTCTTTGCCAATTTGCAAGTATGGCTAAAATAATTTTTATGGAATTTTTCTATTTTTCGTTTGGAATTTACTACCTATGCAAAAAGTGTGATTGAGTTATAGACTCCACTTATGTCATGTAAGCCTTAGCCAAAGGCACTAACTTTTAAAAAGCGAGTGAGTATTTTATAAATTGGTGTCATAATTGGTGTAGAAATGCAAAAATCAAAAAATTAATTTTCAAAGAAAAAAATTTGTTTTTTCGTGAGCACCGTATGGCCAAATCCAACCGTTATGTGTTGCATGGAGATGGTTTAAACAAGTAACCTAACTTTGCACGAATTTTTCGTAATTATTAAAATTTATAAAGATTTGGAGTGTGAAATGTGCTTAACTGGTCTAAAAACTCAAATCAATGACGTCAAGCTAGTCATTGAGGTGGGTATGGACGCCGAATATATATGGTCAGAGCCGACACTTGAAATATTGCAATATGTCACTTATGCTGACTTACGAGCTAATGTAATGCTTCAACAGAGTCGGGTTTTTGGTTGCAAATTGGAATTATTTTATTAATTTATTCATGCCGAGTTGTTCTCGAAGCCTCCCACATTAACTGCATTTCTGACAACATTATCGGATAATCGAAAAAAAAGTATTCATACAATAATCTTATTAGTGCATTGAAGAAACCGTTTAACTTTACTTCTGGAAGAACTTCGACATATTCACATCAATTAGGAGCGGACTACCCGAGTGTCAAGAATTAAATCGTAGCAGCAGCTGTTTAAACAAAACTCAAACTTCTTATAAAAATTACAAATCAAAATCCTATTATTTAAAATTTTGATTAAAAATAATATTGGANAAAACTCAAACTTCTTATAAAAATTACAAATCAAAATCCTATTATTTAAAATTTTGATTAAAAATAATATTGGAGGTACAGGCTGTCATAGAAGTAAGGCATCGGATGTTAAATCAATAACAGTATTAAGATACATGCCTTCCCGTCTAGCAAAGTTAGGATTTGTAACGTCTTTAAAAAGATTGTGGTTTATTTTTATAGTTTTTAAGTTTCTATTATGCTCGATAATCATAGGCGTTGTTGGAGGTAGACACGAGATAAGAATTTAAGTAAATGTCAAGCTGTGAGAATAATGCGTTCAGAAAGAAATTACACACCCCTCCATTTGACGTTTCCTCGAGATGATCTTTGGGTGTTTGGAATTGAAACATCATGTATATAAGAAANCACACCCCTCCATTTGACGTTTCCTCGAGATGATCTTTGGGTGTTTGGAATTGAAACATCATGTATATAAGAAAAATAAAATCAGCTCCTAAATGTATCCAAAAACTATGAGTAATTTAATCATCTTTTAATAGGGTGATCTTACTTTCAAACATGCGGAGTTAGAATACACAAGCGGAGTCAGAGAATCATTACAGAGAACAGTAGTTGAAGAAAGATGTGTGTGACATATATGTGCCCGGAGTCACGACATATGTGTGACAGGAGATGAAGGAAGAAATGAAGTTAAAAGTTAAAGAAGCTGAATTAAAAGAAAGGTCAGCAAATGACAAGCAATTGTCGATTTAGTCAGAAATCATTATTAATTTGTTTCAGAACAATTTTTAACACAAGGTGGCCAGAAAAAAAGTCTTCTAACAGGTTACGCCATACTCCATTTTTTAGTAAAAATTTGAATTTCTGAGCCAGATATCTAAAATTCAAAATTATTTTTTATTAAATAAAATATTTATTAAATAAATGTAAATATTTAAATAATAAAAATATATATTGGGCATATCATTAGGCCTTTGCCTTTGGCTTTCTCTTTCCCTTTGCCTTTGCTTTTGCATTTGCCTTTCCCTTTCCTTCTCCCTTTGTGTTTATTGTGGTTTAGTTTTCAATGCGTTTCTTTCTTGAATACTGAAACGAATCCCAGACGATAGGTAAGATTAATAACTTTTCANTTTAGTTTTCAATGCGTTTCTTTCTTGAATACTGAAACGAATCCCAGACGATAGGTAAGATTAATAACTTTTCAAACTGTTTGGAAACATTACATTTCCGTAGGTGAACCTTGCAAAGCTCTGAAAAGTTTCAGGTACGCCACTATTTTGGATGAAACGTTTCTGAAAGGTTTCACCGTATCTCAGTTTGAATAAAAAATTGTTACACTTAGGAACGTTCCGAAACCATGTTTTAATAGTAAACTTTTTCCAATTGGCTGAGACACGACGCAATATGCAAGCACGCCGTCGTCATACTCAATTTCAAAGAGCAAGTCAAACAAACAGCACGAAAAGAAGAATTGCAAAGTCTAGGCGTTTGTTTAGAAGACTTTCATAACACATATCTTCAACAAATTTGTGAATAACTTCATCACAATTACTCTATTAACTATCTCAATGCAAGGTGAACAACCAACCGTGATGATTCTACCTTCAGCAATCCAGAGACCGCAGGTACACAAATATATCAAAGCTGTACTTCTGGAGAAGTCATCGAAGGTCATACTCAGTTCTAAATGTGTTTTGTGTCAATCGAGTTGGAGCTCGTTGTACAGCTACAGCTTGCTGGGTATTACGATCTTGAAACATGTTCAAATGGAAGACACTGGTTTGGGCTTCAGAAGCCACTCAATGTCACATGCAGTTGTACAATGTCACATGTGGGGTCAAACCACTAATTTGATTTTATTTGTCCCATGTAAGCATTGTTCAAGATCTAGGTGTGCACCGANCATGTGGGGTCAAACCACTAATTTGATTTTATTTGTCCCATGTAAGCATTGTTCAAGATCTAGGTGTGCACCGAGTTCCTAGTCGATCAAACCAAAAGACATGTACACTTTCATGTAATCTTTGGTGACCTCTGGAGGTCAAACTACTCGAAAATTTTTTTTGTCTTCTATTGAAGAATTGTTTAGCAGACTAATATCTACTACCACGTGTAGTNAAACTACTCGAAAATTTTTTTTGTCTTCTATTGAAGAATTGTTTAGCAGACTAATATCTACTACCACGTGTAGTTTTATTTCAATATAACCTAATCACATTGTACTTGACATTTGTACCTGGTCTCCATTCACAACTAATACATTGCGTGTCTTTGGCTAAGTATAACTTGATGTCAAGCGCATTTATGACTCTAGACTCCGATCACATTTACCTGCATTCACGGAGTCAAAATTTTACTGTCTCTGATGTCATTGTACTAAAGTGTCAAAGGGCCGACTTGGCTTTATTAACTTTTAATAAATTTGTCACTCCAGTTATTCTACAACTGCAGTAAAATACGGTTATGTTAAAAGGATAAAAGCTTACAAGGTCTGTTAGTGTAAACAAATTTTACTGTACCCACTTGGGAGGACGTACCTGATTCCAGAAGGTTTATATTGTGCAACCANTTAGTGTAAACAAATTTTACTGTACCCACTTGGGAGGACGTACCTGATTCCAGAAGGTTTATATTGTGCAACCAGTTTCTGAAATGTATAGCAGTCTCAACACGTCTACGCCTCGCTTTTTTTACTGAAGAATAATTTCCAGTACGAAGTAAGACTGTGGTAATACCTTTGAAGCTAACGCCAAGCAAAAGTGAGGAAATCATCACAAAAACTTCTGCCCAAAAGTTTCGTTTTATAAAATCTTGACCTTCCCTAATCAAATCAGTGTTGACCCATTCGATATCCTTTAGGTTGAAATTTTCTCCATCGTCCCCTGCAACGTAAGGGGACTTACGTATAAAATTTTCGTAGAAATCTTCAGAATTTCGATTTATAAAATTTGTGCTTGNTGCAACGTAAGGGGACTTACGTATAAAATTTTCGTAGAAATCTTCAGAATTTCGATTTATAAAATTTGTGCTTGTTTGCCCTTTAAGGGACATTATAGCAAGGCAGTATAATTTAGAACAAATTTTTTTGCAGTTGCAACAGAGCTGAACAACAAGCTTCGAATGAATGGAAAACTAGTTTTCATCAACCTTTGACTTTAATCAATTGAATTTCGTAATACGACAACGTAATAGCGAAAACTAATTCAACGAAACCATAGTACTATAGTAGGAACTCATATAAGCAAAAAACCAGTCATCTGGGAACAACGGAGAAAACAACACTACAAACATAAAGGTTGAAGGTAATCATTGATAGTGGACCAATCACTAATGCACAGAATTAATAATTTTCAGACACGGTCTACGTGTTGCAAATTTTGGCAGCCTTGGATACTGAAATTGAGACTTTTTGCTTTATGTTAGTTTGGAAATAAATTTAAGTGTCTGTAGTTGTGTAGGTTCTGTACCGATCTTCAGAATACTTTTTTAATTTATTATTTTGAGGATCTCTGTCCAGTGGTAACAAGAGTCCCCATACAAATTGCATCAAAAAACTCAAAATCCGAAAGTAGGGGTTACTTTTTGGTTTTTTTATTTTTTTTTATTTTAAGCTGTACTATTATTATCGCAGTTTCAAAGACCATTTTTGAAACCCCAATACCTTGATTTTACCTAAAGCCATTTTTTTGAAATTTGGAATAATGAGTTTAGCGTCTCATGTTAACCATCCGTGAATCCGTTAGAATCTCAGATTAATTGCCGTCGGGAGAAGAAATACCAATGAAAAGCTTTTCTAGAGAAGTAGTGTCAGAAAATTCCATAGTTGACAAGTTAAAACTTGCCAAAAATGAAGTCAGAAGACAATTTACGTGTTTCTTACTTACTTAATTGCATCAAAAAACTCAAAATCCGAAAGTAGGGGTTATTTTTTGGTTTTTTTATTTTTTTTTATTTTAAGCTGTACTATTATTATCGCAGTTTCAAAGACCATTTTTGAAACCCCAATACCTTGATTTTACCTAAAGCCATTTTTTTGTAATTTGATATATGAGTTTAGCGTCTCATTTTAACCATCCGAGAATCCGTTAGAATGCCTGATTAATTGCCGTCGGAAGAAGAAATACCAATGAAAAGCTTTTCCAGAGAAGTATTCTCAGAAAAAGTTAAAACTTGCCAAAAATGAAGTTAGAAGACAGTTTACATGTTTCTTTCTCAAGAAACTTCATTTATGAAAAGTGTGGTCAAAGTCAGTTATTTGTCAAATTGAGAAGATATCCCAAATAGAGAACGTTTCAAGTCAAAATAAGATAGGTAAATAATACTAAATTGCTCAGTACACCATGTTGAAGATATAGACCAAGGGGGGAAAGAACAACAGGAAAGTTTAGCTTAACCCGCTGTAGCAATACGATACAGAAAGTTAGTGGTATAACAGCAGAAAGCTATATAAGGGTCGTCTAGATGGTAGATCGTAAGAATTCGTGATGACACTAAACATNCATTTTAACCATCCGAGAATCCGTTAGAATGCCTGATTAATTGCCGTCGGAAGAAGAAATACCAATGAAAAGCTTTTCCAGAGAAGTATTCTCAGAAAAAGTTAAAACTTGCCAAAAATGAAGTTAGAAGACAGTTTACATGTTTCTTTCTCAAGAAACTTCATTTATGAAAAGTGTGGTCAAAGTCAGTTATTTGTCAAATTGAGAAGATATCCGAAATAGAGAACGTTTCAAGTCAAAATAAGATAGGTAAATAATACTAAATTGCTCAGTACACCATGTTGAAGATATAGACCAAGGGGGGAAAGAACAACAGGAAAGTTTAGCTTAACCCGCTGTAGCAATACGATACAGAAAGTTAGTGGTATAACAGCAGAAAGCTATATAAGGGTCGTCTAGATGGTAGAACGTAAGAATTCGTGATGACACTAAACATATCATCGTTTTTCTAGAAAGTTGCAAAGACTCCAGGAAAAGTCACTACTTAAAGCTTGAAAAAATGGATCACAGAAACCTATTTTTAAAACTCGAAAAGTTTTGAGCCAAGGTTTGGTTATTGGTTATTAATGACGGCTGGTGGAGTCGTTCGTGTCATCAAAAGTTAATATTTACTCTTAAGAATGCATCCAGGTGACCACCCTTTTCTGCAAAATTCTTTTCGAAATTAGTAAGCAGGAGGAAAGGATAAACATTTCATTCCGCATAATGCTGTTTATTTCAACACTTCTAAGAAATTTGCAACTTACACAGCAGATTAGAAGACAAGACCAGAAATAACCACCAATCCGTAGCCAAAGATGGCAGGGTAGAACCAGAACAATAATGATTTGAAGTATCCGGTTTCGGTCTGTTGGAACGCCTCCGTCACTGAAGATAAAATTTTCGAGGAGTTTGGAAAAAAACTCACAACACTGAAATGAGATTAAAGTCCAAATAGTGACTAATGTCTTCAATCCGTGAAAATGATGGTCATATCCTATAGGCAAATGGATGGGGTCACATTGAGCAAAAAATAATAAATTTATTGTTGCGAAATTAATTTTTAAATTGACAAAATAATGTGGTCTTTTAAAGGGCGATAAACCTCAGTAACTTTTGGCAAATAGCATTCTAGTTACAATTTCAGAATACAATGCAGGCAAAATTGGCAGCAGAGGTTGACAATGTTCAAAAATCACCAATCTCGTCTATTTTGTCATCGGTTAGTCGGAATCTGTTCTAGAAAAGGTTCTTGTAAATCCGTGATAATAATGAGCTAGTATTATATATAAATTATATCCACGGATAAAGTCATGATTGATTTGATTTTTTCAAACAACAGGTAAGGAATTAACATTTTGTTGCATAATTTGTATACTAAAATGAATCATCGTTCTGACTTAGATTGGGTTCGAAATCAATAAAATTATACTATGCGAAATAAGCCTTATTGTTATACAGTACTGGTCATAATTATAAAACAAAATGGAAGTTACTTTTGGCCCGTGCGGTTTGCTGCAGAAAGTAACTGTTTTATAATTATGTCCAGCGTATCTCGTTAAGTAAATTTTTCTGAGGTCAAATCTTTTGATTTTATGAAAAAACATGAAAAAGTAAGCAAACACGTGTAAAAATCAGGTCTCTAGGATAAAAGGGTCAAAAGTTATAATTTATTGAAAATCAACTGTTTTCGAACATAATTCTGAGACACAACAATAAAGGAAGATCCAAATTATCAAAAAAAGTCCATCAAAAGTTATTTGTAAAATCTTATTAAATGCAAACATCTATCGGTCACTACTTATNATCAACTGTTTTCGAACATAATTCTGAGACACAACAATAAAGGAAGATCCAAATTATCAAAAAAAGTCGATCAAAAGTTATTTGTAAAATCTTATTAAATGCAAACATCTATCGGTCACTACTTGTTGGTTCATTATAAGTAACTAATAAAAATTCCTTTCTCATTTCTTCCGATATGCCAAGTATACGAGAATAAAAANTTGGTTCATTATAAGTAACTAATAAAAATTCCTTTCTCATTTCTTCCGATATGCCAAGTATACGAGAATAAAAACAAATAAAAATTTTATGTTAACTTAAACTGATTTATGATTTATTTCTGTGAGCGATTTCATTTTCTCATTTTGTTAGTATATCTTACTCTTCTTGCCTTATGTCTTCCAAACAGCTACTCATGATCAAAAAAGATAAAAGTATCATGGGATATAATGAATGAATGAATTTTCATGACAAAACATGTAAAAATCTAATGTCGAGTATTCCAGAAACAGAAAGTAATGATTTGTCAATCCTGAAATCTTTATGAAAACAATAGAAGAAAACGAATATGGCTCAACACAAATTCAGATGGTATCACATAATTTCAATATAATGTTAGTGTGCACCTACAAATGAAACAGAATCCATAATTTATCAGAAAACTTTAACATTGCAATGAGTAAAAATTTCAATTTATACTTTGTTACATTGTTGAATATACTAAGTTGTATCAATAGAAAAACAATTATGTTATAAACACCGACCATGTCAAATAATTACTAACAAGAGTTGAAAACAATTAAGAGTGTCGTAAATAAAAATTGAGACGGTANACCGACCATGTCAAATAATTACTAACAAGAGTTGAAAACAATTAAGAGTGTCGTAAATAAAAATTGAGACGGTAAAATTTGTAATTTTCACTATCAATGAGGTTTTTATCCCTATACCATAAGCAATTTTAACTAAATGCTCTAAAGCTTATAAATTGAAAAGTATCNCAATTTGTAATTTTCACTCTATCAATGAGGTTTTTATCCCTATACCATAAGCAATTTTAACTAAATGCTCTAAAGCTTATAAATTGAAAAGTATCCTGTGCCAGAAGTATCTACACAATATTTCAACTCCATCTGGTTTGGTTGCAAACATTTTGTCACTTCAACCAACTGTGTCGTGTTTGATAACTACTTATGGAAAATAAGCATAGTTAGAGAATCACTAAAAATTATTAAATTTGAGTCGAACGTTCTAAAAAAATTGTCGAAGGACCTCATGATTAAACAAGAGGACTTAAGAATTCTAAGATCAACCACCCATCCTCGACACTCTAGCTCCATACACCCTAGATCATTTGTATCCATCGCTCAGCACCATCTAAATGAACTTCCTAGTCAACTACTTCAATCTTTAACGCATAAAAAAATGTCAAAAACTTTAAAAACCTTGCTCTTGGATTTTTATATTTTAACCAACTAAACGAATGTGAAANAAACTTCCTAGTCAACTACTTCAATCTTTAACTCATAAAAAAATGTCAAAAACTTTAAAAACCTTGCTCTTGGATTTTTATATTTTAACCAACTAAACGAATGTGAAATTTATAATGATACAGATATTTGCGACCTATCGTGTTTCGAATCATGTATCTATCCTGTATTTTAAATTCTTATCACCTTATCCTTTATAGTAAGTATTACTTATAATAAGCATATCTTAACACTTATATTAAGTATAACTTTTTTTTAATTACCACAATATATACAACTTCACTGGAAGTATAGTAACCTGAATTTATATAAACAGGGCACTTCTAAGTATTAATAAATAAATAAATAAAATGATAGTCTATTGTAAGTGCTATGGTTCCGGGGTAACAACTCAACAAAAAAATATTCATAATTATGAATTCAGTTAACTCATTCTTTAGTTATTATAAATTTTGACAATGTATTCTAGCTGATTACCAAAATTTATCTTCAACAAAATATCACCCTAGAATCAGCAATTTTTACAAACGTTGACAGATAAATCTCAATTCTAACAAATCTCAAATGTTAAATAATAATGAGCTTAACCATTTCGACTAAATTTTAGGTTTCCATCACCTGTTTCGATAAGATTTGAAACAATACCTTAAATTTTCCAAATTTTAGACCAAATACCAAATTCCGCAGTTTAAAAGATATCTCACCAAAACATTATTGCTAAGGCTATCATTCTTTATAAAAGCTATAATCTTTGGAAAAAAATTAATAATACAAATTTAATAAAACATAATTATAATTTAATTATAATAACTTATTATAGAACTAAGAATGAGATACAGTGGGAAGTGGCTTGACCATCAGTGTCGTAACTTATTTTATTTTGCTTTAAGTAAAATTAATCAATCCATTACGGTATAATTTAATAGTTAGTTTATTTCCGTTGTGTTCATGCCATCTGTCTCAGCTTCTGCTGAGCTCATATCGCTGCCGACATCAGTCTCGCTTCCTGATTCTAAATGTTTAACCAAATTTAGGGGATAATATTAACAAAGTCATCTGTAACGTGGGAGAGTTTTTGAGTAATTTAAACATCTTTACTAAACAAAAAACATTAAACCTTCAGAGCTGCCAGTGAAGTTGAGAGGTGTAGTAGAATTTACAGCTCAATTGTGTAACGTCAGTGTTTCCTAAATTGCGAAATTGGCAAAACTGTTAAAAAGCTGTTCGTGACCATTTCGTCTAGTGTGTTTGTTTTTGTTGACAATATTTTCAGAAAACCTGNCCATTTCGTCTAGTGTGTTTGTTTTTGTTGACAATATTTTCAGAAAACCTGACAGTTTTGCCAATTTCGCAATTTTGGAAACACTGAAGTCACACATTTGAGTTGTAAGTTCTACCACACTCCCAATTTCACTGGCAGCTCTGTAGGTTTAATGCTTTTTGATTTGCAAAAATTGGATAATTCGATGTTTAAATTAATCAAAAACTCTCTCATATTACAGATGACTTTGTTGATATTACCCCCTTCCCCCCCCCCCCCCCCCCNCCATATCTGGAGAAAAAACAACACTTATAATCCATTAACTAATAAAACAAATTAAGTGAATCTCGGTGTTAAAGTTTGCTAATAAATTAAGTAAATGAAATTAGCTACACAATCTTCCCGCCTCACAATTCCTCCAATTTACGAACCTGAAAAATATTATTTTCTACCCTTTGCAGTCACGTGATACTGTATCTCATTATTGGTTCTATAATATAACTTAATTTAATTTATTATAGTTACAACTAGTAATTTATACAACAGATTGTCGTTGAAATTATTCAACTATGAAACTTTATTTCAAAATTTTCTCATACGAAATCTTCCCACAANCTATAATATAACTTAATTTAATTTATTATAGTTACAACTAGTAATTTATACAACAGATTGTCGTTGAAATTATTCAACTATGAAACTTTATTTCAAAATTTTCTCATACGAAATCTTCCCACAAGTATTATTTCAAATGCTAATAAATTGGTTTACCTTGCAAAATTTAATTAGTTGGTTACGGTTGACTTAAAATAAACTTTTGCTTCTGCTGTATACGAGATTTGCCAAAACCATGCTTAATTCAACTAGAATTAGCACAATATACCCTTTTACCAATACTACGTTGCTTCCAAATTTAATTNAGTATTATTTCAAATGCTAATAAATTGGTTTACCTTGCAAAATTTAATTAGTTGGTTACGGTTGACTTAAAATGAACTTTTGCTTCTGCTGTATACGAGATTTGCCAAACCATGCTTAATTGAACTAGAATTAGCACAATATACCCTTTTACCAATACTACGTTGCTTCCAAATTTAATTNAAACCATGCTTAATTGAACTAGAATTAGCACAATATACCCTTTTACCAATACTACGTTGCTTCCAAATTTAATTATACTTTTTTTTCCAAACGCTTCTGCCTTGTTATGCTTATGATACTAAATTATTGTTGAAACGGATCCTCCCACGAAGATATGAGATTATCGTTAATTAATTTCCAGTAGTAGACTTTTTCTCATGAAAAGTTGTGATCGATCACAAAATGTGATTCAATTTTCTAAGGGGAAGGACTATTCATATTTAATCCCTAATTGAGTTTGGAATTAGATTGGAAGCTATAACAAAATTCTGGCTATTTTTCGTTGAAAAAAACAAACTAACATGGTAGCTTTTTATAATAAAAACGTCGAGAAATTGTGTAATATTACAACTAGAGACAGTTTTATTAGTGATTTCTCGAAAAGTATATAAACAAATTATGAAAATAATTACTACAATATTGGTATTAAAGCAACTTGACTTGGGTGAAACGTAGATTTTTGGTTTAATAGGTATACCTAATGACTGAATGTCTATTTCTAAAATAGACGTTAACATAAGTTGCTAAAGTTTCAGTATTATTTTTGACAACTGCGATGAACAATATTGAGGCCAAATTATGAAAAGTTGCTTTGATATCGGTTTTAAANGTATTATTTTTGACAACTGCGATGAACAATATTGAGGCCAAATTATGAAAAGTTGCTTTGATATCGGTTTTAAAAGCACATATATGGAATGAATACTCAAGAAATTCCTGAAAAATTAAGTTAAAATTGAGCCTTCTGTTTTCAAAGNAAGCACATATATGGAATGAATACTCAAGAAATTCCTGAAAAATTAAGTTAAAATTGAGCCTTCTGTTTTCAAAGAATATGATATTCTTAATTTGGACGCCTTGAAGTATGTTTGCAAAACGTGAACAAGCAGAAGTGTTAATTAAAACCATTCTATTAATTTTGTTTCAATTCACAAGAAACTATATCCTTAACAGTTAACTTAGCATTGACATTAATTAAATCTTAAGAATAAAGATGTTCATAATATTTACATGAAAATTGATAAATTCTGTAACTTTNATTGACATTAATTAAATCTTAAGAATAAAGATGTTCATAATATTTACATGAAAATTGATAAATTCTGTAACTTTTGTTAACAAAACAAACCTAATATGCTGTTACTTATTAGGTACCAAGTGTAAATTAATCCTGTCATAATTTTATTAAAATACTGAGAATCGTGTTATTATTTATACCACAGATTCAAACGTTGGTGATTTTGGTGACTGGGCAAGCTNTTAAAATACTGAGAATCGTGTTATTATTTATACCACAGATTCAAACGTTGGTGATTTTGGTGACTGGGCAAGCTAGATTTACCAATATTTTGCAAAATTATTGTTTCCAACCTAAGACCATTTCTATTACTCATTTTGTTAAGATTTGGTATTTAAATTTGCTTTCATTAACTTTTGCTCAATATTTACTCAACGTAACAACAATCTCCTAATTATTTTTTTATTCTCCAGGAAATTGTTTATAATGCTAAAACGTAAAACAATGGAAAGAATTATGCTTCAACTGAAGATGTGTTCATTTATGAAAGCAATTCCCTACCAAGTGAACCAACGTACAGGTTATCTTGAGCCATTTACAACAACACTAGATAAATTTTTATGGATTTGCAACTTTGTCGCAGAAGTGATCTATGCTGGATTTGTGTACATCAGATTCTATGAACTAATGGCCACGAAATATTTTGAAGAGTTGAACAAAATACATTTGGCCATTCATGTGGCTTGGGTTGCAGGGATGTCTCTAATCGTTGTTGGCCATATTTCATTCTTGCACAAGAAAACGGAGTTGGCGGATTTTATTAATTGTCTTTTTTACTTTATACGGAAAATGGAAGGTAAATTTATCAANAAGAAAACGGAGTTGGCGGATTTTATTAATTGTCTTTTTTACTTTATACGGAAAATGGAAGGTAAATTTATCAAGTTGTGCATGTTTGTACTTGAGTTATTATATGGGTTGGTAGAGATTTATTGTCATTTTATGGAACTTGAGTTATAACTATTAAACCTTTTCAGTTTACTAAAGTACTTTATAAATTTTATATTATAAAGTATAGACGGAGAACTGAAATGATGAAAAGATGCAATTTATTGATAGGTAAGATGTTGGAAGANGTACTTTATAAATTTTATATTATAAAGTATAGACGGAGAACTGAAATGATGAAAAGATGCAATTTATTGATAGGTAAGATGTTGGAAGAGTAAAGTCCCACTATGTTATGAAACACAATGAGGCAATTCCATACGCCTTTGTTAAGTTGTTAAATTTTTATATGTTATTTTTTTAAATTTTGCTTAAACTACAGCTGATTGGGTGCTGAAATATAATTTTGACTTTATGATGACAAAACTTGACCTTACCTCATTACTGTTGACCATAGATGTTGATTGTTGAACAAGGGTTCACAAATCAATTAATTAAAACAAATGAAACTAGCTCGATGATTGAGAAATGAAGAGAAGAAATAAGAAGAAAAAATAAGAAGGAAAAAAGATGCCCCTGAGCTTGTTAAAGTTTAAACAAGAAAAAACGTACANAAAGATGCCCCTGAGCTTGTTAAAGTTTAAACAAGAAAAAAAGTAAACAAGCCAATCAGAAGGCTCGTTTCATACCTCACTAGGGTTATCAAATAACACTTTTTAAACTTAACAACTTTAAACAATTTCAGGAATACCCTCAATGTTTATGTCAGTGGTTGTGGCTTTTTAAAAAAGTCAAAAAATTTCTGTCTCGTCAACAGCTATTCTACTGTGACCGTCTTTTTCCCATCACTCTCTCTTCTTACCAAAAAAACTTCACTTTTAAAAAGCCAGGTATGTTTAACAGTACAGTGCACGGCATTTATAAGAGCTTCCTTTATAAGAACATTCGGGTTATAAGAGCAGAGTTTTGCGGGTTTGGTTTGCTCTAATGCATTTAGCATGGGACATTAACGCGTTATAAGAACAACGTATATAAGAGCAAAACGGTTATAAGAACTACCTTTTGCTGGGTAATTTTTGAAGCGGGAGTTGGATATAAGAGCAAAAGTCAAATCTCAAACAAAAATAATCTTTTTACATCTTCAATTTCTAAAAGTACCACTTGAAATCATTTCAGTTGAAATGTCGTTCTTGTAAAATCTTTACAAAACTTTAAATAAGAATTAAGCAATTGCAATTTTTGACAAAATTGTCGACGATAGTTACAGTTGATGACTTTATTTAAGATATATACTATAGTATAGATTTTCTTTTTATAAATTTTGAAAAAAAAATTTTTTTTGCCATATACTTTTTATAAGAACATCCTGCTCTTATAAGCGTTGTAAGAACAAACGGTTATAAGAGCAGCATTTCCAGGCGACGGAGGGCAGCTCTTATAACCGTCGTGCACTGTTTATGAGAACGAGTTGCGACTGGTATGGGTTACACCAGTCTGAGAAGTCATTTATGCTCTTGATAACTTGGATGAATTACAACAAATTTTACCTTTAACAAATCACGTCAGAGATTGATAATCTGTCATAACTAATCACATCTTTTTTATGTTAGAGACGACTTTTTTTCTACCAAAATTATGAAAATATCATTTATGAATTATCTTGCTCAAAAGTCATAAGTAGAGTAACCCCGAAGCTTCGGCCGCCGAATCATGGACTTTTACGTGTTTCGGCGTAGGCCGAATNGAGACGACTTTTTTTCTACCAAAATTATGAAAATATCATTTATGAATTATCTTGCTCAAAAGTCATAAGTAGAGTAACCCCGAAGCTTCGGCCGCCAAATCATGGACTTTTACGTGTTTCGGCGTAGGCCGAATCTTTGTTGCTCCGATTCGGCGTTTCGGCCGAAATATTGGCAACTGGCTAGACTCCGAAAAATTTAATCAAACCGTTTTCAGTTACCTCAATTTTATTTGTTCTTGGCGTGAAATTACAACAAATGGACTGAAGTGAGGTAGCTAGGTAACATTAATGGCTAGGTTAGTCGTTGTCGGCGGTTAAAAAAATTTTAATCATTATATTTTGATCGGAGAAAATTGGGCTAATTAATTTTAACTACAGATTAATTGGCGGAGGAATACTTGTCACTTGTAATCACCACAATCCCGCTGAATAGATCGGTCGTCCAGATAATTAAGTTTGAAGTTAGGACTAGTGGGCATTTCAATCGACGGCTAACCAACCGACCATGGTGCATATAGCCATGAGCCTAGAACGACGTTCAATATTCAAAGTCTAATGTCTACGTGCACCATACTGGATTATCGGTTAGTTAACCGTCGGTTAAAAAGCCAACTATTTCCAACTTCAGCCTTAATTATCTCGATGACCGCTCGATCTAGGGGCTTAGTGATTACAAGTGTCAAGTATCCCTCCGCCAATTAATGTGTGGTTAAACTTAATTTTCTCTGACTAAAATATAACCAATAATTAAATTTTTTCTAACCGCCTGTTACGACTAACCGATAATAAAGCACCCAGCCATAAGAGAGCCAGGTTTCGATTTAGTAACGCCAGCGTTTTTCCGTCAACGTTTTTTCAGAAAAAAAACTATTGCTAGTTTTTTCAGACGTTTCCTGTCGTTCAATAAAAATGGTACTATCTAGCAGGGGCATACAGTGTTCCCACTTGTTACATAACAGGTGGTAAAAAATGTGGGAATAGTTAAGTAGTAAGTCCATAGTTTAGTGGTGAGTTTATCGTAATTGGGATAAATTAAAATACGAAATCAAAAGTTACTTTCCGAAACAAAAAAAAATAATGAAATAATTCTACGACAGTTTTATTCTTAAAAAAATAACAATAATAACATAACAACAAAAAAATAACCTAACAACATTTACGAAAGTTATACTCTTGGCAAACTGATTCGATAGTCACGTCACACGCACGATTCGGCTGTTTCGGCCAAATATTCGGCTTCGCCGAAACGGGTTACCTCTTTGTTTCTGTTTCGGACGAAACGGATTTTTACCCGTTTCGGGGCAACCCTAGTCATACGCATACTGAGGAAAAGTTCTTAAAATATCTTAACGAAAGTGCAAGCTTCCAATTAATCACGATTGGCTCCAAAATATGACGTCTTGAAAAACCTTTTCCAGTTTTAAAACTTTTAGGTTAATATATTGTTAAAACTTTTACAAATTTTGACTACGTTTTTAACCTTGTTTGTTAAATTAAAAAAAAATTTAAGTAGTAAAAATTTAGTTTAAAAAAAGTTTAAATTTCTATCCTTAGTCGGGTAATAAAGTATTTTTTGTATTTTTTGTATTTTTCAAGTTTTAAATTGTATCTTCACATATACTAATTACTTCTTACTAGACATGTTAACGATGATAGGGGATGCCCTATATAGTCCGGCTTCATTTATATTACAATTCACACACTGAAAAAGTGCGACCTCAAGAGGAATTTTTTATAACACTCAAAAAGTCACCTTAATTGTGTGACCTATTGAGATCATATAACCTAACATAATTAGCTGAATTTTTTATTATTATATATAAATTTGATATTTACGTATTGAGCAATGTTGAAATGAACATGAGCAATACTGTCCGAGACGTTTTACCTCCAAAAGTCGTCATTGTTTTGATACGGTATTACATCCCCTGATCTACAGTAAACCTCGGATAAGCCGACTACGGTTACCACGGACCCTCGGTTACCACTAACCACTTGGTCCGGTCCGCGCCCTGAGATAGGGAATTTGTGTATAAATGGAACGGCTAAGCCGAACCCTCGGCTACCACGAACGCCTTTCCGTGGTCCCAGTCCATAAGTCACATGTTTTTTTTACCTCGGTTAACACGAACACCAATTAATTGATCAAATTTTAAAGAATCTTCACTTTTTTTCTTACAAAATTTAACGAATAACTTCTTTTGAATGAGTTTTCAAACATTGAATTTCGACAGAAAATGAACCAATGATAAATTTTTAGTCATTTTTAGTCTCCACAACAACTTAACTATTATAAAGTAATGGTAAATTAAAATTACTCGGCTGGTACCTCGGCTAAGACGGACAAATTATTCCCCAAGTTGTATGTTCGGCTTACGCTTAAGCCGAACCTTGGTTACCACGAACCATATTTTCCGGTCCCTTGAAATCCGGCTTATCAAAGGTTTACTGTATTCAGGTAAAACGTTTTGGTTGGTTGTTCAAATTCATTTCCACGTTCATCAACATGAACATAAATAACTAACGTTGTGCAAAGTTTGATTTTACTCGAACTTGTTGGATGGAAAAGTGANGTTCGGCTTACGCTTAAGCCGAACCTCGGTTACCACGAACCATATTTTCCGGTCCCTTGAAATCCGGCTTATCAGAGGTTTACTGTATTCAGGTAAAACGTTTTGGTTGGTTGTTCAAATTCATTTCCACGCTNTCAGAGGTTTACTGTATTCAGGTAAAACGTTTTGGTTGGTTGTTCAAATTCATTTCCACGTTCATCAACATGAACATAAATAACTAACGTTGTGCAAAGTTTGATTTTACTCGAACTTGTTGGATGGAAAAGTGACCTTTCTCCATTTTTCCTTGCGTGCCTCTTTTTCACTGTCCAGACGGCAGACGCCCTCTCGAGGCGTCTGAAGTCTGGTTCCCATGCTTTACAAAATCTCGCTTCGTCATATTCCTGAAAATTTGTGATTTCCAGGAGGGTGTGTAACTCCTGGCCTTCAGCCCTTGTCCAGTCGACATGTCTTCCAAGACTGTCAATTAGAAATCCGATTTTTCCCATTTACATCCCGTGATTCTTTGACCTCTGATCATACCCTAGATAATTCCCCGAACGATTTCCCAAACCTTTTTTTCACCATCCCCATTTCCGTCCTACAATAACACATAAAAAGATTGTGTTGCTCTTGATAACTTCTGTGAATTAAATGTATAAACAGTTTTTGTGAAAATATAAAGAAAATTTTTTCAAGCGGTCAAGGTGTATCAGTGTGACAAGTATGAAATGAATTGCACAAGATCACATAAGGTATACCATTTGTGCCTGGTGTTTTAGATGTACAATTTGTGCCTACTGCCTTGCCTTCTCACAGTCTATAAGTATTCAAAGTTAGTAATTGAGTATCAACCAGAATTGGCTACCATGTTCATATATATTTTTTATAGTCAGCCTAAGGTGGCCGACGACACATCTTGCCATTGTGTATTCGTGTTAAGCAGTGTGATATGGTGGCTGACCTTGGACCGGTGCCATTCCTTAAGCTAGACTAACAATCTAACATTGACACAAGAGCTAGTTCTGTTGGTTTTTCAGTTCTTAAGCACATTGACTAGGTCTGGAGCCAAACTGTCCATTTCTCCGTGATTAGTAATCTGTACCTATGCCATGATATGCAAAGATGCCGATAAGGTATTCCTAAGAAATTAAGATAAATGTCAATAGCTCACCTCCGTTCAGCGGTTCAGTAGAAGTATGTATACGGGGATATGGGGAATTCAGATGTAGCTCTTAGGAGGCTGGGGTTACACCCCGTAAAATGTGTCTGTCAGGAGAACACATCTCCTCAACAGAAAATGCTGATAAAGCTCTCTTAAAATCTGTTACCTTACATCCCTTTCTTCTTGATAGGACAAAAACCAGTCAATTAAACATTATAAAAATATATATTACATATTTTATTTCTTCCAGATAAATATACTCCTACTGAATCCACAAAAATTGCCGAAGTTATTATTCAAATGTTCCCAATTTCACCTTGGGTATCCTGTGTAGTAAATTTCTTCACTGTCTACTTCTTCGCCGCATCTCCCCAATTCATGACTTCCCTTATGGACCCATCTCTCCGTGAGACTTGGCCCGTGTTAACAATTTTTGGACTCGTTGACTACTTTTTAGTCGTATGTATCTGGAAGCAGACGTTTTTTGTAACAGAAATTTTAATGGCTTACTTCCTCGTTAATTCAACGATATTTTCTACCATGAAGTAAGCAAAATTACTAAATGTTTTGTGATGCTTATTTGAAGAAATAAGTTGACTGATTTTTTACTCATATCTTGCCTAAATTATTTCAATTGGGTACAACAAAAATGATGCACTTTTTCCCGTGCAAGTTTCATGACGATTCAGTTAACTCATAATTGGAAAGTGTTGCCAACAATTATATTTTAGATTGCACTTTTATTAGACAGACAAATGTATTTTATAGGGAATTATGTGTACTTGAATACCTCCTACCGATCCCTTCAGAAGTAGTTAGAGCTTTTTGATTTTTTTTTTGCAGTCGCGCCTTCAGTTGCCTCGCATATTTTATTTATTGATTTTGGATTGTCATTGTTTTGAGTAAGACTCATTTCTCCCCAACCGCTTCCCAACCCAGATGCACATATGGTCTCCCACCTTTTCCCTCTCTAACGGTAAGCTACGGAGCTTCAGTTTAACTTCAATTTCTGAAGAGGTGAGGTGTATAATATTGGTTTGTTTTGATTTTGATGATTTTAAAAGTTTTTTGAATTTATTTTAAATAGAATTAACCTGTCGAAGTTTAATCCAAAGAAAGTGAAGTTAAAAATACGGTTTGGGTTTACACTTGGGGGTATCGGTCTAATTGTTTTTTTTTTTGTTTCTTTTTGTTTTTTAGAAAAAATTTTCTCTTCTGGATTTTTGCATTCTCCACGAATCATAACAATTGAAGATTTTTGGAGAATTTTTAAAACAAAAAAGTTATATTTCTCGAAATAATTTTTGCAAAATGCTCCAAAGTATCATTACTTATGCTATTTTGTTAGTTTGAAAACAACTTAACAACCTAACAAACATCCTCAAATGTCAAGATTCTTGTATAAAAATGCAAACATCCGAAAAAAAAATTTTCAAAAAAAACTTGATTTTTTTTCAAATACTGTCTCTTTAAATTGAAAGAAAACACCCCGTAAAATCTATACCCCAACCAAAAATATTGATATTGAATTGTTATTTATTAATCTTGAAGAATTGCTGAATTTTCTACCAGGAAATTATTCTAAAAGTATTTTTCCATAAGGCTATGTAAAAAATTAAAATGACTACGGCCGATTCCAACTGCTTCCCTAACCAGAATTTTATTCCCAATTTTCAATTCTTTTGTATTGGTCTGCTTCTCAGAATAAAATAACTTTTCGCATACCATGGGAATCTTGAGCAATTTTTACAGTGCCCGACTCTGCATAGTGGTAGGCTTACACTATGAGAAAGTTTTAGTATTTAGGTTGATTATATTTATATGTGAGGTTTGCGAACCAGGGATTGGGAAAAAATTCAAAAAGCTCTAACTACTTCTGAAGGGATCGGTAACATAAAATTGTGTCATTAAGTGTATCAATGATATTTTGCCATGTCTTTATATTAAGTATGGTGACGGCTTTTATGGTGATTAACGTGAGGTCAAGTCATTAGCATAATAATTTTTGGCCGTAATATAATTAGGTCATAGTGCATAAATATTGGTATGTGCGATTTTCCTAACAAAAAATACCATATTATATTTTAAAAAGACATTAAATTAAATTACAGCATTCCTCCCTCTATACCGCGTATCCGTACATACTGCTTGTTGAAGAATAATTTAAACTTTTATCATTAGAATTATTCATTCAATGAATCTTTGTTTGCTTAACCTTTCGTTTCAAGAAAATTATGGGTTTTACGAAAAATATAGTACAAGGTGCATCACTGAACCAAATAAAAGGTAAAACTTGAAACGGTAATGTATGACTTTTTGCAGCTGTTATTCATGATAATATAATTTTAGATCACGATGCGTCAAAGCGACAAATGGCCGTATTCACGAAGACTTTGCGCTATATCGGGCTCTTCAAGTTCTCAACTATAAATTCAAGTCAACCTTTTCTCCACTTCTACTCACCGCGTTTCCATTCGTAATGTTCTGGATCGATGTAGTTTACGGCGTGGCTGCTATTAAACTCTACCGGTATCTCCCTTTGGCCGTTTTCCCGATATTTCCAATAGTAAAAGGATGGGTCTGGGTCATGGAATTTGCGATTATGAGACTTGCTGGGAAAATGATGGAAGACAGTCTCTCACTTATCAGGCACTGGAGTTTTGAACAATGGAAAAACAATGTGAATCTGGAAAAGCGGAAATTAAGTGTCCATTTTGCAAAGTCATGTCAACCTATTGCTGCGATGATAGGCAGTTTTACACGTATTACGATAGATACAGTTACACTTCACATGTCTTTTAACATAAACTACACCATTTCGTCACTTGTTTTAATTCAAGTAGATTAGACAGACAATAACACTAGGAGAACCATTTCTAGACTATGTTATATATTAAAAGCATAGGTTATTCACCCGATCTATATTCTGCATCATTATTATTTTACGTCAAAGAAAGTTTTCAATTTGTTTCAGTAAATTATTCGCAACGCTGCTCCTGCCTACTGTCGCTCTTTTATATCTCGTTCATACTTCTTCACTCTATCCTTTTCCACATATTTGTACATTGAGCAATTTTTAATTAAAATCATTTCATATGACATAGGCTCATTTTGCTCTATCATATAGAGCATGTCGTGCCTTGCAGATACCCAGCTTGCATGAAATCCGGTCCCCAGCTAATTTTCATCTAAACATGTTAATTTCTTATAAATAAATCACAACCTGGCTGCTTTTAGTTGCACAACATAAATTCAACCTAGCTTTCAACCACGAACAGCGATGCAAAAGGTGTTTACGTAAGCATTTGACCGTCTGCCTGTTTTTCCGACTACCTATCTCGTAATAATTGTTTGGATGCATTGGGTGCTAGTTGTGGAATTCCACATTTTCCAACCATCCCTGCTGGGAGCCTAGTGTACAGAGATAGGCAATAACAACTGACAGGAGATACCCCACACTCCTACCAAGCACCCTTTCAAACTTACACAAATGGGCAACAATTTATTAATTCCCTTTGGAATTTAGAGTTAATTTTAAAGGTAGGTCTGTACACTAAATTAGTTTATCATATGCTCGAAATGGCAACCATACATTTCAATACAATGGCCAAGGCGGTCACTCTGCTGCAGAATTATTGTTGATATTCAACAATAATTCTGGACTCCAACATTGTGACATAAGCAGCAGCGGTGATATTTCCTTCAAAGTAANTTCCCTTTGGAATTTAGAGTTAATTTTAAAGGTAGGTCTGTACACTAAATTAGTTTATCATATGCTCGAAATGACAACCATACATTTCAATACAATGGCCAAGGCGGTCACTCTGCTGCGGCGAGTTGATATTCAACAATAATTCTGGACTCCAACATTGTGACATAAGCAGCAGCGGTGATATTTCCTTCAAAGTAATAATGTCCTACAACTTTGTTGTAATAATCCCGTATCACAGATTGATTTTATGCGCACTCTGCGATTTAATTGCTGCTGCCCAACTCGGATTGTTTTCATCCCAATACTTTAGGAAAATATCGCAAACAAAAAAAATTGAAAGAAGTTGCAAAATATCCAATAAATAAGCCCAGAGTAAATTACAAAAAATTTTGTCGATTGACTTCACCATCCAAAAATACATTACATTCGTCGCCAAATATTATTGAACGAGACCAATCAAGATTTTCTTGGCACATTTCGCGAGCCCACTCTCAGAATCAACATGAAATGTTAATTGATATTAAATTCATCTATGTAGTGGGATATTCCTTGCTCATTTATGGTTGAGGATAGGAGTAGGAGTGTGGGGTATCCCCTGTCAGTTGTTATTGCCTCTCCCTGTATACTAGTGTTGCTTTTTCTTTATCATTTTAATTCAATACATTTACCTCTTACCACTGTTCTACCTCTTATTTTCAATAAACAGCATCAACTGCTGTTTAGTAGTAAACTATTAATAAGGTTACACGACTTATTGTATATTGGTTTGGCAAAATTTTGATTATTGATGTTCGTTGCGTATGGTCCTAAATAAAGTATGGGTTTATCTATAAATAGTGAAGCCGGCATCAATGCTTCACCATCATCAAACTACTCGACGCAAACCTAAGTATATTTTTTTATGCCTTCCAAAAACCTATGGGATAATATTTTATATGAATTCTACTAAAAACTTCTAAGTTTTTCTTCAGTATACTTTCCTAAGGCACTAATAAACTTGATATATAAACTTGATTTTTTTTTCATATTTGTGTCAAAAGAAAGGTATACAATATAAACAAGGATCTGAAAACATAAGATAATTTAGTTTACACCTCTTGCCAGCAAGAATATGTATGTCTGAAAAGTATCACAGACAAGTTAGACTAATGAAGCGCGTTGTGCAGAAAAAGAACTATTCTACTGATTTACCAAAAAAAAAATTTGTCCTTCATAACTATTCTACTGATTTCCATGGAGAAATAGGAAGTAACAGTAAAACAATCCAGTAAGACTATTTGATAAGAAGTTACAATATGAANGAAGTTAGACTAATGAAGCGCGTTGTGCAGAAAAAGAACTATTCTACTGATTTACCAAAAAAAAAATTTGTCCTTCAAAAGCTTGATTTCCATGGAGAAATAGGAAGTAACAGTAAAACAATCCAGTAAGACTATTTGATAAGAAGTTACAATATGAAATTGGATACTTATAAAAATTTCAGATATACCCTATTCAAAATACATTTCTTTTTACTAAGGCCCACTCCTCATTTGTATTTAAAAACCAAACCGATGCTTCACATCTGTATCTAAAGTGCAAAGTATTTCCTATTTTAAACTTAAAGCACTTTGCGTTTATTACATGGTCCACCGTTTTATTATGAACAATTTTATTTTTTTTTTAATTATAATTTGCGCTTAAGAATTTTTCTGGTCTACTCAATGTGTGTTCTATGCTTCTTTCTGACGNGGCACTTTGCGTTTATTACATGGTCCACCGTCTTATTATGAACAATTTTATTTTTTTTTAATTATAATTTGCGCTTAAGAATTTTTCTGGTCTACTCAATGTGTGTTCTATGCTTCTTTCTGACGAGCCTCAAGCGTTGTTTCCAGTATTTAGTCACTTCTTGCACCTTTTCAAGTGGTAGTTTATTCCTCTCCTCTTGCAGCACTATCCAAACCCCGTCCAAACTAGTTGCTTGTCTGAAGTATAGACGTTATTTCAACCAACCGAAACCGGAAAAGTCAATGGAACCAGTATCATGTCTTTTGACAGGAAAATGAGCCTTTGGAAATGATGGTTATCCTCGTTCGTTTTCACAAATCTTTGGCGTACTGAGTAGTTTTCTTGGATGTGTGCGATAACGCTGCATCATGATGGACAAAAACTTTGTCCTGCTCTCCAGAATAAAGCTTTGTGACTTATACTTTGAGTAAAGGTTTCAAAATCTCCGTGATATACTTCTCAAAATTTATCTCGACATTTGGTTGCATTCGGATGTGGGACGTCAGATGGCTTTGAAATATAACTCAAACCCAACAAAACAGTGTTAATATTGTTAACAAAGAAGTCGGATGGTGACAAGATGCCATGGCGCCACCTCTTGTCAGAAAAAATATACATAGATGTCTTTTAGTAATGACGCGCACACTGCTGCAATATTTCCGCATATTCATTTATCTAACAATATACTCATTTCGAGCAAAATTCTAGGGTCTCTTTCAGACACTTCCAAGCCAAAATCGCAATATTCAAACATTAAAATTTTCTTTATCTTCGTCTGCCGATTCTTCACTTTCAACTTCTAAAGTTTCATGGTTCAACTTTGGCTGCAAGGGAATTGCGGTTTTCTTATGCTAGAGAATATCTGTCACTGCCAATTGCATGACATTAGCGAAGCAGACTTGCTGATTTGTCGGGGATAACTTCCCAGCGCATGTTATAGTAGAACTTCCGTCCGTGATGATACTCACAATGTCGTGTGACATCGACAAGTTATACAGCTACAACTTGGATTTAACGGTTTCTAATATGCAAACAGCAGACATAGAACCACGCCTTGGAAGCAGGCCCAAGTTGAACAGACGGAGCTTGTCAGAACTTATTGTTAGGTTCATATATCGTCTTCCTCTCTAAAGTGCAAAGTATTCCCGTCAATCATTACACAAAATTTTGTTCCTGAATTTTTTAGATCACTAATTTGTTTCTTGTATTGATCTCTAACTTTGTAGGCATATATATATACAACATTATATGTATAACATAACATTATATATATATTATACATTATATTTTATAACATTATATATGTAGGCATATATAACATTACAAAAAGCTCGAGGTTAAGTTTGAGCCTAAGTTATAGTTTGCTAGTCCTAATCCCAGTCTAGAAAACAGTTTAAACCTCAATCCCTAAATCTAATCTGTCTATTCAGAAAATCTAATCCATAATTTCTAATCTAAACAGAAATTTCATTAATAACCTGTATATAACTAGTATTGTACATATGACGTTGTCGACAACGCTGAAAAAACAAGGATGTTCATCCCTGCGGGTAGTCTACTTATTAAGCAAAGATATAAGCACAGAAGGTAATGGAGTTTTTGATTCCCTCAGGGTCAGAAGCTGCTTCCCCAAGCATTATTTTTACAAAATATGAGAGAAAAAGCGATTAAAAACATAACGATTGAAGCTAACAAATGGCGGGTGAAGAATACTATATATTCGCAGTTTTACAAAATACACCGAGCCATCCTTCCAGCCGTGTGTGGAGTTGAGTCAACACTCATTTTGAAACTTTTAACACTTAACACAAAATGACTAGTTATTCAAAGTTTAAGGCATTAATTTCTCTAGAGAAGAGCATGGGGACATAATTGCTTACCTATTACATTAGTTAACGGAAAGCAAACAAGCATTCAAAAGCAAATCCAAAAATGTCCGTTTTTATCAAATTAAATAATTTGATCTAAAATTCATAAATATGTGATGTTTTTCCTAACCTGTCCACTTTTGTTGACTTGCCCTAAAAATTTATTATACGAAAGCAAACTGTCGCAATTTTATATTTCACCACCAACAATAATATACCTTTCAATATGTAGTACATCTTTACAGAACTTATAGAATTGATTCGAATGTTCTGAATAGCACCAAATATACTTCAGGTATTTGTTGAGCTAAGCCAGGGTGAATTCTTTTGCTACCTCCTTCACTTATGATTAACTGGAGATATTGTGTTTACATCCTAGGTGTAAAAACTCATTTGTTATGTAAAGTGCAGTCATTGTGTACCTGTTGAGATATTAACAAAACACTTCCTACCCTCCCCCGAAAAACACAATTACGACATTCCTTGTGTACCATTCGAATTCTAATTATGCATTTTTAAGAACATTCGGTAACCTTAAAAGAGCTCCTAAAATTCTTGGCGAATCTTGAATTTTTAGAATTAGAAATTTTTCAGAACGGAAGGTAATCACGATTGAAAATAGAAATTAATGGATAAATGGGTGACAATTGTGCAATCAAGAAATAGAGTACCCCTGTTGTCAAGTATGCAAAAGATGATTAACCAATTGGAAACCATTTGGCTAAATTACCAAGAATGAAACACTCTAAAGTATAATTTTAGCAAACAGAAGCTTCGACCTAAAAATATCTCGCAAGATAATTGGGTATCGTTAAATCATTGAAAATAATGAAGATATTCCAACCTTCAAATTCAAACTATTTTCACTTCATTCATTAAATTGTTCACATCAGAAACAGTCCATCTATTATTAACCGTTAACAGAAAAACTGAAAGATTATATAATCTCGTCGTGTCAATCTGTCTGTCAAGACTCAATGTCCATAATTACCTGAGTCGGTGCTTGTCGCATAAGGATATTTCGACCAACTGAAATGGTAGTCAACAGTGGAAGCAAGAAAACGTATGATTGTCTCAAAAATTGATTGGAGCTGAAATTGAAAGATACTTTTTTGCAAAATATGTACAAATAAGTTCTAAATGAAATGTTCTGCTAATTTTTTAAACACTATAAACCTATCCCGAATTTTTATATTCTGTAGAAATCCTGTCTAAAATGATTTTTGACGAAATGATTCTCTCTCATTCGACATAGGTCATACATAGACATTACTATTGAACTAATCGTGTACAATCGATTACGCACAAATCCTGTCTAAGAGAAACTGCTAGAAAAAATTCAGCAAACTCTATGCATAAAATATTATGCTGAGCCAACCTGCCAGAATCAATTTTACACGATCTGTCAATGATTTTTTATGTGGAACAAATTAGACAAATTCGAAGAAAATCTCCGCTTGTGGCATTATATTGTTTGTTACTTTCTCCAATCATTATCAGGAGAAACAGTACATTGACCAAATTGTAAAAAAAATTAACCAGTATTGTCGCTATTGGCATAAGTTTGCAACTCTTTTCGTAAGATTGAACTTGACCAGAAATAATTATATTACGGATTCTTTCTTAAATTTTGCTAACCAACATGCATCTCTCGGGTCTTATTTATGGTCAGATTAGCGGAATTTCATGACGATTAAGGAAACGATTTCAGAAGATATTCAAGTTTTTAGAAAGAAAAAAAGTTTTACGAAAGAATTTCGCAGAATTTTTTTAACATTATTTCTTAAAATATTTTTCAAATGCTACTAAAAGCTATAGCTAATTTCAAGTTTTGCATATGTTAGTAATCTCTATTATACCGACTTTAGTTGTTTTATCATTGAAATATGAAATTGTTTATTTTTTTAAATTTATAAACAGTAAAAAAAAATTTTTTTTTCATTTTTAGCAAGATTTTTATTTTTTACAACTCTATTTTTGTATCAAGATTTTGAGTATTTCTTTNTTTTTTTTTCATTTTTAGCAAGATTTTTATTTTTTACAACTCTATTTTTGTATCAAGATTTTGAGTATTTCTTTAATCGAAAAGGATTTATGGCCTCAACATTGTTTTTCAATTTTTTGTTATCTTTAGCAAGATTTTTGCCATTTTTGGCAAGAATTTAAGAAAGAATTTTAGTGTTTATTAGAAAGAAAATTTGCATAGTATAGTAATAGAGGAATTTAAATATTAGGTTTAGGTCTGGACCGACCTAATTTTTCTCGACTTTCACACTCTCGGTTTGAGTCTGAGTTTGTTGTAACTTAAGAGGCTAAAATATTAAGTCCAGACCAACATTTGGCTTGATTGGTTGGATGCTTAGATTAACCACCAGTAAAATTTAAGAAAACTAGAAAACGATTTTAATACTTTAGATGACCACTGTTTCCTAAACTTCCGGTTTCATAAAAATGATATTCTAAAATTATGAGAATGTTTAAATATAAATTAGCATCCACAGAAAATGAATTAACTTACTGTTCCTACCGAAACAGCCAGATCGTAATTTCAATTTTTTTCAAAATTCAACCTTTTTTAGACCCAATACTTAATTAATTATTAAAAACATTACGTAATTTACAATTAAAACTAAAACAAATGAAACTAAAACTTAAATATTGCTTATAAACAGAAGAAAAAAAAAATTTTGGTTTGGACTTAATCTCAGACCTAAAGTGAGAGGGAATTAGGTCTGGAATTAAGTTTTTGAAAGACGGACTAAGTCTTGAGGAAGGAGAAAGTCCTTCTACGTCACATATTTGTGGCGCGAATCTCATAATTAGGTCTGGTACAGACCTAAACTTAATATTTAAATTCCTCTAATATTGAATATCTTGTTCCTAATATGCTCAATCAAAGACTAGCGAACTCCATAGTTAATTGATTTAGTTGTACGGCGTCAAATCTACAATATTTTCCGATTCAATAAGTTACTTTTGAATGAGAAATAACAATCGGTATTTTACTATCTGAGATCAGTCATAGGAAGTGTGGTGTAAATGTTAAGGTAAGTGAGTTCTATTGAGTGGTGGTGGGTTCGAAGCTGATAGATGCTATTGAGTTTCGAAAAGTGACGAATGGTTTTTTTTTCACTTTCCAATTCTCTGATGAATCCTTTAGACAGAAATTATTCGTCAGGCTTGTCTAATGAATTCTACAGACTATAGGACCATAAATAGACATAGAAGTTTCTACATAACGTTGTACACAGCCTGTATAGAATTTAAAAACTCGGGATTATCCGTATCTATATATTGCTCTAACTTTGTCATCTTCTCAAAGTCACTATTTGACTCCGAATTCTGCTTTGTGTTAAATCAAGTATTTCGTTAGAACGTGCCTAGCTGTTACATTCTGCAATGTTAGCCAGNATATTGCTCTAAGTTTGTCATCTTCTCAAAGTCACTATTTGACTCCGAATTCTGCTTTGTGTTAAATCAAGTATTTCGTTAGAACGTGCCTAGCTGTTACATTCTGCAATGTTAGCCAGTCTGGTTCTGGTTCATGTTTTTGAAGAAAAACCTATTCTGAACCTGCATTTTCAGATCTAGTCTCCAGAGACTTAAAGTAACACCTTCTTTTCCAGGTCCAAATAGCTGAACCTGAATCTACTAATCAGACTCAGGTATTCTCTGTATCTGAACCTGCACCTTACCCTGAGTCTAAAACCTGCATGGGTAGCTGAACCTACAGCAATTCTTGCTTGAATTTTTGATAGTAGGCTGAACATATTCCGTTGTAGTTGCAACCATGATTATATACCCAAACACTAGAGCATTAGGGAGTTATTGAAAATTCTATCTTGTAGAACTTAATTAAGTTATTAACGTAACCAAGATTGTTATGAGAAATTTACAAAATTGTCTGATAAGATTAGTCCATAACACCCCTATTTCAAAAAATTTAAATTTTCCAATTTGTCAATTTCGTAATATGTTAAAATAAAGCCTTGGTAACGGAATTAGATGTCGGTTCGATATCCAGCTTAAAAAAAACGATATTTGAAAATGAGTCGAGTTATGGACTAACCTTATCAGAGACATTTTTTAAATTCCTCAGAAACCTTGAACGTAACATGATCTNTATGAGAAATTTACAAAATTGTCTGATAAGATTAGTCCATAACACCCCTATTTCAAAAAATTTAAATTTTCCAATTTATCAATTTCGTAATATGTTAAAATAAAGCCTTGGTAACAGAATTAGATGTCGGTTCGATATCCAGCTTAAAAAAACGATATTTGAAAATGAGTCGAGTTATGGACTAACCTTATCAGAGACATTTTTTAAATTCCTCAGAAACCTTGAACGTAACATGATGTTAACAATTTTCTTACTGCCTTAATCGGTCGCTAATTAATCTCGCTTTCCGCAATTGTTTCAAATTTTCAAAACAAAATTCAAAATGCAAACGTATATGTCTTCAATTTCTTTCATGTTTAGTAAAATTTAGCCATTTTTTAAAGAATTTCAATGAAGAATTTATTTGCCTGATTAAAATTCTCTATTCATTTGAAAGAATTTCAAAATTTTGCGAATGAAATTTGGTATTCGAAGGTGAGTACCAAAAGTGGATGTCACGTTTTGGAGATTTGAGCATAAGACTCAATCCACTCAGAGGTCTAAACAAATACAATTACTTTCAATTAATTAGTTGAATTACAATAACATTTAACGTAATGGTAATTCAATTACATTCCATAGAAAGTAATTGTAATGTAATGCATTAAAATACAGTTCCAACTCTAATTTAGTGTAATTGAAATAATTGAACCTACTTTCATTTGCATTACAATTACTTTACACATGACAATTTTTTCACTAATTTTCCTTTCTCAATTATGACAACATCACTCCCAGGAGTATTTAGCTATTGGTTGAGTGTCAATAACAACAAGTGCAAAGTGAAGATAATACAAAACAGTCGTTCTACTCAGACTTTTAACTCCTAATAAAACTAAGGTTAAGACGAATTTGTTATTCTTTTAATTCTTTTAAGTTTTGCTAGAATGGACATGAACAACTATTCTAATTAACAAATTGGACAGTTTTAAAACCAAACTTCGAATGTATTTTTCCGAAAACATGAAAATGAGGTAGTAGTTTTATACTTGATGCATTCATATTTCTTATTGGTTATATTGGAGAACAAGATCTACAGTCAATTCAGAAACGAATGCAGTAGTTTTTTTTTTTTTTGAGTTGTCTAATGGTATGCACAGAATCACTCTCCCCTAAAGACACATATATGGTCATGTCAGTATTAATTTCAAAGAAATGTGGAGTGAAAAAAAAATTTATTTTAATTCTTTGTTTAACTTATGAAACTTTGAAAGACTTTTTCACTACATTCGAAAGTTTGATATTTAGTAAATATCATTACATTTTTTCTAACATTATTTTCTAATAATGTTAGAAAAAATGTAACACCATATAAAACTATGATAATTAGTCCATCCCCCGCTTGAATGGAATTTCCATGCCAATGTACGGAACATCTACTGACGCTGCTGCCACATCCTATAATTGACAAATGTTGAATCGATTGGTTAATAAAATTAATATTAAAGGTGTAACGAATATTCGGCATGCCGAATAATTCGGCCAAAGTTGAGCAGAATCCGAATATTCGGTATTTGGCCAATGACCAAATACCACTAATCGTTACACCTCTAATTAATATATAAATTGATATGATAATTGGAAAAAATTATTGTTACACGCAGTTGAAACTGAGTGTAACAAATACTAAGGTCATAATTTTTGTTGCCAATAGCTATTTCAATTGTCTCAATTTTGGAATCATAATTTCTAATTCTAATTCTTGCATTTCTAAACTAAAATTAATAAATAGTAAATTTTATTTTCTAAAGAAAAATTTTAGCGAAGATTTTTAATTATACCTGATCTCGACTAAATGAGCAGAAGGACATACACGTATGACTTTCAGAAGTAGGGGTCCGCGGTCGCTCCTCACTTTCACTAGTGAAATAAAAGTATTTTGGTCGTCCACTTCCAAGTAGAAAAAAAAGTAAATTTTGTTACAAAAATAAGAATAATAGAGATTTGGGCGGGAAGACCAGCTATGGTAAGCATAGCAAGTTAGTAGAGAGTTCTGTGCACACCATTAGACAACTCAAAAAAAAAAAAAAAAAACTACTGCATTCGTTTCTGAATTGACTACTTTATTGATGCAAGTAAGAAACAGGCTATCACAAAGGTTCGAGACTAATGGCGACTAAGTATTCATTGAGATGGGATAATTGTTTTTTACTTTTTAAACATATTTTCAAACGTTTTATCGCTTAGACTCTTTACTTTTAAAATTTTAGCTTATCATGATATTAAAATTAAGTTTGTTTAAATTGGTTTATACTATAACAGCATGAATTTATCTACCGTTGTCGTTAGCAACCGAATGAGCTGACATGAATTCCTTTTAAGGTTCGTGTAAGATTGTCTTTAAGTGCAGAAGAGGCTTAAATCTGTCATACTTGCAACCGTGAACCCAATTNTAGAGAGTTCTGTGCACACCATTAGACAACTCAAAAAAAAAAAACTACTGCATTCGTTTCTGAATTGACTGTACTTTATTGATGCAAGTAAGAAACAGGCTATCACAAAGGTTCGAGACTAATGGCGGCTAAGTATTCATTGAGATGGGATAATTGTTTTTTACTTTTTAAACATATTTTCAAACTTNAGACTAATGGCGGCTAAGTATTCATTGAGATGGGATAATTGTTTTTTACTTTTTAAACATATTTTCAAACTTTTTATCGCTTAGACTCTTTACTTTTAAAATTTTAGCTTATCATGATATTAAAATTAAGTTTGTTTAAATTGGTTTATACTATAACAGCATGAATTTAACTACCATTGTCGTTAGCAACCGAATGAGCTGACATGAATTCCTTTTAAGGTTCGTGTAAGATTGTCTTTAAGTGCAGAAGAGGCTTAAATCTGTCATACTTGCAACCGTGAACCCAATTTCAGGTGTCCGTCCTAGCAAAATGTTGTAAAGAAAACCATACTAACAAAATACTAGAGAACACCCTTTATTTAGCTTTGTAACGAACTGCATTTGGTTCGTCAAGTCAAGTCAAGTCATGAATTTAAACCAAAAAGTTCTTTAAATTACCAAAAACTAAATAGTATTCTCTGATAACAAATATGTTATTCCAATTTAAATGCTGCATGCAATTTGCGGACTTTTTATTTGCGTTAGGTAATTTGCCATTTATATTCCACCAAATTTGCAATATCTCCAGCTTTCGTTTTGATGATTATGTTTAAAAAAATTAAATGTTAAAGCATCATTGAATTAAACGAGTTGTCGAAGTATGTAATGCAAAAACCTAAAGTTTAATATTTTATTTGTTTGCCTATGTATTCAGTTACAGAGTACNTGTCGAAGTATGTAATGCAAAAACCTAAAGTTTAATATTTTATTTGTTTGCCTATGTATTCAGTTACAGAGTATAGTATTTTTAAAGTGTTAAATTACAAAGTATGATATTGCAAAGAACCTAAGAATATCTGTGTTATGTCTATCTGGTAGTCATGTCTACTTCAGACTGAACAGTAGAAACTCTTCAAACAAAAGAAAATTTTATGTAGTAGCTNTGTCGAAGTATGTAATGCAAAAACCTAAAGTTTAATATTTTATTTGTTTGCCTATGTATTCAGTTACAGAGTACAGTATTTTTAAAGTGTTAAATTACAAAGTATGCTATTGCAAAGAACCTAAGAATATCTGTGTTATGTGTNCTATGTATTCAGTTACAGAGTATAGTATTTTTAAAGTGTTAAATTACAAAGTATGATATTGCAAAGAACCTAAGAATATCTGTGTTATGTGTATCTGGTAGTCATGTCTACTTCAGACTGAACAGTAGAAACTCTTCAAACAAAAGAAAATTTTATGTAGTAGCTTCGGCGTATAACTGATTCTATATAGACTTACCAAAATCTAGGTTGATGCTATGTCAATTGTTGCCGGGCTAGTTTAGAGAAATTTTTACAATGAGAAAGTATTATCTGACTAACTAATATATCATTCAAATGTGTATTCATGTATTCATTCAAAAATGTAGCATTCATCAATTAACAGAATGTGTGAAGGCGTTTGCTAAATGTAGAGACACTTGGCAATAGTATTTTTTTTTACAAATTTAGGACGATTCAGATTTTAAATATTTTCGTTTGGAGCGGTTACAAATGTCANAGCATTCATCAATTAACAGAATGTGTGAAGGCGTTTGCTAAATGTAGAGACACTTGGCAATAGTATTTTTTTTTTACAAATTTAGGACGATTCAGATTTTAAATATTTTCGTATTTGGAGTGGTTACAAATGTCAACAAAACAATAATTAATTAACTATTGTCAATAATACCAATAGAGGCATTCATCAACTTCACTTGTAAATGAAAACATATTTTTTGGTTTCATTTATGTCGCTTGAGCTACCACTTCATCTGAAAGTAACGAAAAATAAAGGTGATTTTTTCAAATATCGTTGTTTCAATCATCGTTGCCCATCTATGGGCCGGGCTTACAGCCCGTTAATCTCTCTTTTTTATTTGATTAATTTTTGATCATTTATTAGTTTGTCGGTTGTTTGGTAGCGGTTATGGTGTTCTGAATTGGTCACGACAACTCATTCACATCGAAATTTGCAAAGTTTTTGATATTTTCCCGAGTTGTTCAAGTTTTAGAAATTGGAAGTTCTCTATTCTAGAAATTTCTTTCTCTAAACTTTTCAAAGTTTTTCCCGCTTCATCCATCCCACATGGTCTGATCAGTGGTCGAATTATTGGNACATCGAAATTTGCAAAGTTTTTGATATTTTCCCGAGTTGTTCAAGTTTTGGAAATTGGAAGTTCTCTATTCTAGAAATTTCTTTCTCTAAACTTTTCAAAGTTTTTCCCGCTTCATCCATCCCACATGGTCTGATCAGTGGTCGAATTATTGGAGCACTACATATTCTTTTGATGCTGAATGTTACACCGGTGCATTTGTGGAGCAATTAACATTCTCTGGGTTTCATTACGTGGGCTTTCTGATACTTGAAGTCTCTACCGAGTGAGTTGTAATCTCGGATTGAAAATCAAGAAATGTGACTGCCCTCTAATTTCAAGTGACCATGCGAGGTATTTATGGTTCCATGATTTATCGAGGTGCTCATTAATAGTCTCTAATTATATTAAGCTCTCATCATGGTGGCTAACAAATCATCTTACTGCTGCAACATCTGTAAATTGAAAGTCTCTATCCGTCAGCACAAAAGAATATGTTCAGCTTTTGGATGCGTAAACATTTTTCATCGGACGTGTCTCCCAAAAATTCCACATGTTGATTTCTATTCGTCGCAACAAAATTGGATTTGCCATGACTGCCAAAATCAAAATCTGATTAAATCTTCAAATTACTCGGACAATCCTAAATTTCTNCGGACGTGTCTTCCAAAAATTTCACATGTTGAATTCCATTCGTCGCAACAAAATTGGATTTGCCATGATTGCCGAAACCAAAATCTGATTAATTCTTCAAATTACTCGGACAATCTTACATTACTGTCATCTTTACCGTTTTTCAATATTGATGAATTGCCATCTTATGATATACTGGAATTTGGATCTCCGCATTCATCATTATGTAATTCTGAGGAGCGTAAGATTAATATTAATATTAATTCTCATAAAAGTAATCTTAAGGGTTCGGTTGACTCAGTGAGCTCTATTCTGAGAAAAGTTAAATCAACTCTGATATCAAAAGGTATCAGAATTGCACACTTAAATATTAACAGTTTAAGAAACAAATTAGATGATCTTAAAATAGAGCTTAGTGTTAATCATTTTGATGTGCTTTCTATTACCGAGACTAAATTGAATTTTTCAGATCTTGACTCTTCACTTTATATTAATAATTTCAAATTAGTAAGATCTGATTCTAAATTCAAAAGTCATGGTGGTGGAATAATCACTTATATATCGGATAAATTTTCTTTTGAAAGTATTGACATTAATGATCTCAATACAAAATTTGATTTTCACAAAGAAATAGAGATTTCCATTGTCAAAATTAAACCTAAGTTTACAAAGTCTTTTATAGTGGTAACTTGCTACTGACCTCCGCATACAGCTCAATTCAACAAATTCACTGATTCATTTACTAAATTTACAATTTATCTTAACAAAGTTATACTACAGAAGAATTAATTTTTGTGGGTGATTTCAACTTTGACATTACAGAAAAATCCAAAGATTATTTTAATGTTCAAAATGTTATGAGAGAGATAGGGTTAAGACAAGTTATTTCTGAGCCTACNGCGTAAGATTAATATTAATTCTCATAAAAGTAATTTTAAGGGTTCGGACGACTCAGTGAGCTCTATTCTGAGATAAGTTACATCAACTCTGATATCAAAAGGTATCAGAATTGCACATTTAAATATTAACAGTTTAAGAAACAAATTAGACGATCTTAAAATAGAGCTTAGTGAGAATCATTTTGATGTGCTTTCTATTACCGAGACTAAATTGAATGTTTCAGATCTTGACTCCTCACTTTATATTAATAATTACAAATTAGTAAGATCTGATTCTAAATTCAAAAGTCATGGTGGTGGAATAATTACTTATATATCGGATAAATTTTCTTTTGAAAGTATTGACTTTAATGATCTCAATACAAAATTTGATTTTCACAAAGAAATAGAGATTTCCTTTGTCAAAATTAAACCTAAGTTTACAAAGTCTTTTATAGTGGTAACTTGCTACTGACCTCCGGATACAGCTCAATTCAACAAATTCATTGATTCATTTACTAAATTTACAATTTATCTTAACAAAGTTATAATACAGAAGAATTAATTTTTGTGGGTGATTTCAACTTTGACATTACAGAGAAATCCAAAGATTATTTTAATGTTCAAAATGTTATGAGAGAAATAGGGTTAAGACAAGTTATTTCTGAGCCTACTAGAGTAACAGCTACGTCTTCGACGATTATTGATCACTTGTATGCCCCTGATACAAATAGATATAGAGAATTTAGTACTGTGAATTGTACTTTCTCAGATCATAATTCATTATGATAATTTTATTGATAGCAGTATCTGATTTTTTTATTTGATTAAATAAAAAAGAGAGATTAACGGGCTATAAGCCCGGCACATAGATGGGCAACGATGATTGAAACAACAATATTTGAAAAAATCACCTTTATTTTTCGTTACTTTCAGATGAAGTGGTAGCTCAAGCGGCATAAATGAAACCAAAAAATATGTTTTCATTTACAAGTGAAGTTGATGAATGCCTCTATTGGTATTATTGACAATAGTTAATTAATTATTGTTTTGTTAACATTTGTAACCACTCCAAATAATGATAATTCATGATAATTCATTTATGTTCTCAGGAATAATAGTCGTCATGTAAGGTCGCAAGGGATCAAATTCGAAACTAGAGTTTGGAAAAAAGTGGATTGGAAGGAGATATCAAAGGATCTTGATGCGATAGATTGGTCAAATATTCACAATGACTGTATTAACACTTGTCTAGATAGTATTAATTCTAAAATATTACAAGTTGTTAATATGCATGCTCCAATAAGAAGGTTCGTTGTGAAAGGTAAAAAAAGTCCTTGGATCACTGATGAGATCTTAGCACTTCGTAAATTCAGGGAAAAAAACTATAAAATTTTTTTTAAATCAAAGACTCCAGAGTCACTAAAAAATTTTAAAAAAAGTAATACTAAGGTAACTAATGCTATTTTTAAAGCAAAATAAACTTATTTTAGGTCAAAATTTGAAGCTAACCGTAGTATCACAAAAGGTTTATGGAACATTGTTAATTAGTTAACTAATTATTGCACTAAACCTATTACTAATTTTCTTTCAATGGTCAATGATGAGGGAGAAGTGCTGGAAAATTTTGATGATATTGTTGATGCTTTCGCGAAAACATTCACTTTCAGCAATAATATAAATGTTGAGCCATTTTCAGATTCTAACGAAATTCATAATATAAGTAAAACTATTTCTGATAAAATGATTTATGATGCTATCTCATTGACTAAGCCTAAAACAGCATTTTGTTTTAATGAGATTCCTCCTATTTTCATTAAGAAAATGGCACCTCATTTATTAGTTCCACTAAAAAGCTTTTCGGATTAATTTTCAAAAAAAATACTTTCCCCACCGTTTGGAAAACTGGATTAGTTATTCCTTTAAATAAAAAAAAAGGGTAAAATTAGTAATATATCGAGTTAGCGTCCTATTACCAGTATTCTTTCATCAGCAAAGTGTTCGAAAGGATTATCAAGTTGAAACTTTCTATTTTCCTTGAATCAAATAATCTATTGATTACAAATCAACATGGTTTTCGGAAAGGCAGATCATGTGATACTGCCCTAAAATCTTTAACCACTTTTATTTTTTCAAATATTGACAATCCAAAAGGTANGATCATGTGATACTGCCCTAAAATCTTTAACCACTTTTATTTTTTCAAATATTGACAATCCAAAAGGTAAAGTACCGGTTGCATTTGTTGATTTTAAAAGAGCATTTGACTCAGTAAATCATGAGATACTTTTTTTAAGTTTGGCTCATGATCTAGAAATTGATTCAAATATTGTTAAATTGTTAAGAAGTTATTTGTGTGACAGGAACATCAAAATAAGATTTAATGATAAGACGTCAAAGTCGTTTAAGGTTCATAATGGTGTACCACAGGGTTCCATTCTTGGTCCTTTACTATTCTCTTTGTTTATCAATAATTTAAATAAGATCTTCAACTTAGAAGATATTCAATTTATATTATACGCGGATGATCTAGCCATCTTTGCTTTTAATAAAGATCTTCCCAAAAGTATGGAAATTATTACAAATGCTCTTTACAATCTTGATAATTGGTGCTTGAAAACAGGGATGCACCTNTCTTCAACTTAGAAGATATTCAATTTATATTATACGCGGATGATCTAGCCATCTTTACTTTTAATAAAGATCTTCCCAAAAGTATGTAAATTATTACAAATGCTCTTTCAGAAATTTAATTTAATGATAAATGGATTAGAAGCANTTAAATTTAATGATAAATGGATTAGAAGGACAAATTCATTTAAATATTTGGGAGTGTTATTAGATCCAGCTCTTTATTTTGATTTACACTTTGCTATTATCAGTAAAAAGGTTTCTGTTTCTTGCGCAAAACTGAATAGGTTAAAACGGTCCTTTAATAAACAAATATTTGTTATTCTATTAAATGCTTTTGTCTTTTCACATATAGATTTTTGTATTGCTGTATGGGCTTTCAGTCTATCAATAAATTAAAATTCATTCAAAATAAAATTAATAGACTTTTAATAGCTTTCTTATTCCCTACCCTATCAAAATCTAGGAAAAATATATTTTGTTCGCGCATCATTTTTAACTCATTTNTTTCAGTCTATCAATAAATTAAAATTCATTCAAAATAAAATTAATAGACTTTTAATAGCTTTCTTTTTCCCTACGCTATCAAAATCTAAGAAAAAGATATTTTGTTCGCGCATCATTTTTAACTCATTTCTTAGTCGTGAAAACTTTCTGGATATAAATGAGTCGGTACTGTTTGATATTTATGAAAGTTGCAATATGCACTCTGTTCCAAAAAGATCTCAATTTTACACTCTGATCCAAACTTATAAATTATTGAATTTTCAAGACTACATTGAAAATCTATCGGATCATTTAATTCCGAAGGTTTCTACTAGAGCTACTATATCGGAGGGATCTCTTAAACCTCTGGTACACAAATCAGAAACTTTTAAGAGGTCATTTGTTTATAGAGCAATTAAAATATAGAACACTTTTGTAATTCATAATAGAGGTATACCATTATACTTTAACATNGGGATCTCTTAAACCTCTGGTACACAAATCAGAAACTTTTAAGAGGTCATTTGTTTATAGAGCAATTCAAATATAGAACACTTTTGTAATTCATAATAGAGGTATACCATTATACTTTAGCCTATTTAAAGAGAAAGCGGCAAAATATGTTATGATCGATCGAATGAACCAATACCACTATAATTGACTGATTGACTTTGGAATTTTGAGTTTTTGTGAAATTTGATAAAACTTAAATGTATTGTAGTTAGTTTATTGGTTTAACTGCAATATTCACTTCCTGTATTACTATCTATGAAGAAGTAAGTACTATGTAATTTACACCTAAGTTGATAATTAATATGTTTCAACTCTTAAGTCATGTAAACATGTANTTTGGAATTTTGAGTTTTTGTGAAATTTGATAAAACTTAAATGTATTGTAGTTAGTTTATTGGTTTAACTGCAATATTCACTTCCTGTATTACTATCTATGAAGAAGTAAGTACTATGTAATTTACACCTAAGTTGATAATTAATATTATGTTTCAACTCTAAAGTCATGTAAACATAACTAATACTAATTTTTAACTCTTTAGATTTAGTCCCGTATGGGGGTGTCTAAGTATATTAACATTTTTGTATCTAATATGATTCTTGTGACACCTAAATAAATTAAATTCAACTCAATTCAATTCAATTCANGGGGTGTCTAAGTATATTAACATTTTTGTATCTAAAATGATTCTTGTGACACCTAAATAAATTACATTCAATTCCATTCAATTCAATTGAAAAAATTAATGAACTGTTTTCCTTTGTCATTTCGCAGATCGAGCAAAGATTTTAATCGAAATGTGTTAACTAGATTTATTAAATTGGTTAACTTTTGACAAAAATAACATCTCAAAAGGCATTTTTACACACTCTTGCTAAATCTCAAATTGATTCTATAAGTTTTGACGAACTGAAAGATGGTAATTGAAACCCATTTCTTATGCGTTAAGNATTCAATTCCATTCAATTCAATTGAAAAAATTAATGAACTGTTTTCCTTTGTCATTTCGCAGATCGAGCAAAGATTTTAATCGAAATGTGTTAACTAGATTTATTAAATTGGTTAACTTTTGACAAAAATATCATCTCAAAAGGCATTTTTACACACTCTTGCTAAATCTCAAATTGATTCGAAAAGTTTTGACGAACTGAAAGATGGTAATTGAAACCCATTTCTTATGCGTTAAGCTCCCATTAGCCAATTCCCAAGTGAAGTGGCAGAGCGGGAAAATAAATACATATTAAATATTGTAGAAGAAACAAAATTTGCTAATAATGCTGCAATTTCCTTTTACAGAAATGACGGAGAAAGATCAGTACACAAAAAGACAAAAGTAAGCTTAATCAGTTTAAAAAATTTGTTTAAAAAGAAACTGAAACAGAAGTAGTAAAATTCTCAAATTCTGAGGGTGGAATGAAGAGTTATTTCTGTAAGTGAAAAAGATGCCTTATCCGTTATTTTGCGATTGATGTGTTGTAGCGCGGAAAGACGAGCTCTGTCCCTAAGAGTAGGACCTACTCTCGAACCAAATAGCATTGAGCCCTCGGCGGGATTCGCATATAACAATTTTTCAAACAAATATCTTAAAATTGGAGTTGTGTGCGGCAGTCGTTTAATTGTATTCTGATTTACTTAATGAGCGATATGCCGTTCAGAAATTTTGGAAATTTCTACACAGATACTGCTATCAATAAAATTTTCTAATCTTAGAACAGCATTTTNGAGTAGGACCTACTCTCGAACCAAATAGCATTGAGCCCTCGGCGGGATTCGCATATAACAATTTTTCAAACAAACATCTTAAAATTGGAGTTGTGTGCGGCAGTCGTTTAATTGTATTCTGATTTACGTAATGAGCGATATGCCGTTCAGAAATTTTGGAAATTTCTACACAGATACTGCTATCAATAAAATCTTCTAATCTTAGAACAGCATTCTGCGTAGATTTGACTAATTCCATGTTTATTTCAATTAGTCTTTTGCGAATTCAATATTTTTCTTTATATTTTTGAGTTTTGGACTTCTGTATCATTTAATAGAATTTGCCTGCATTCATTTTGTTTTTAATTTGGAGAGACCTAGGTTTCATTACAGTAAAAATTTTGCACCCTGTGTCCTGGAAGTGTTTAATGGGACGGAAATAGTACCAGTTGATACGTTAACACATGCTATAGTATTTGTCTGAGTCGCATTTCTAATTCCAATTTTTTCTAAAAATTCCTTCCTATCAAGTGTCTCCCACCCAAATCCTTGTATACACTCTCATTCAACTTAATTAGAAACAGTTTTCCTTTAACACTGTTTTTTTTTAATTTAATTTTTGGTGGTAATGTAAATGTAAATAAAAAATAAGACTTATCTGAATTGCGATATAAGCTTTAACTTCACCGCCTAAAAGTTTAAATCAGAAGACGCGCACATCTCGAAACAAAAAACAAAAAATTTNGTCGCATTTCTAATTCCAATTTTTTCTAAAAATTCCTTCCTATCAAGTGTCTCCCACCCAAATCCTTGTATACAATCTCATTCAACTTAATTAGAAACAGTTTTTCCTTTAACGCTGTTTTTTTTTTAATTTAATTTTTGGTGGTAATGTAAATGTAAATAAAAAATAAGACTTTATCTGAATTGCGATATAAGCTTTAACTTCACCGCCTAAAAGTTTAAATCAGAAGACGCGCACATCTCGAAACAAAAAACAAAAAATCTCACGGCGACAACTTCGAGGACTCAATGCTATTTGGTTCGAGAGTATGTAAAGTGTGAAGTAGGCGGGCCTACTCTGAGAGGGACACTTCCCGGCAAAATTTGATTAAAAAATTTACCCATTTGCAACCTAAAAATGTGTACTAATAATGCTAAATAACATCATTAAACAATCCCTTGTTTATCTAAGCCATTTGCTTTACTATTATTAGTTTAGTAAATTAAAAATAAAATGTTAGTTGAAAATGTTCTGTTGTTTAATTTCCTTTATATCGGAGCTCGGAACTACAAACTGGTAAGTGAATTAACATTATTTTGTGGACTCTGCCTAGCATACCGTATTATTGATTTCTGTAAACATGTCACATTCGAAATTCTTGCGATGCTTCTTGAATTTGTACTAAGAAAGGAATGACTTGGTTTTGATCATCAATTATTTAGCAAACAATAAAAAGGAAATTTAGAAATTGGGTAACAATTTTTCTTTATTCCCATAGTATAGCTAATTCAACCTCAATATCCCAAATGCATTATTCATGAAAATCATGAAATTTTTTTAAATTTTAACTTAAGCTTTAGGTACGTACGAAATAAAAACTGACCACAATACAACCCAAGTTGGTGAGACTAATCAAATACAGTGGATTTCGGTTTCACTAACACCGTGTGTAACAAACATCCACTAATAATAAACTCTTAATCCGGCTCGTAAGATATAAGGTTACATGAAAACTTAGCCGGCTGAAATAAACTTATTATAAACCCTATGTAGCCGGTCAACAGACCTGAATTTTTCTGATATATTAAATAGACGTACAAGGGGTATTTATGCTAATTATATCGTTTAAATAGGAGAGTAAACTACAAACGAGGCAAATAGATGTTACCCCAAAGGGTAGTTGAGTTTCTTTCTTTCCCATCCGCATTCCATGTGCACTGAAATTCCTGAAGGATGCAAAAACTACCGTTTATTTTGACAAGAAGTAAAGTAAGTGGTTTTGCTTAAAATTAAATATGATGAAAGATCAACTGTTTACTGGCTCTTTACGTTTATAGCACAAACGTTTTGCATAAAGTTATTATAAAAGATAATTCACCAAGTGTTATAAACCTAAGAAATATAGATGTAAATATAGATGTCTGTAAATTGTAAACAACTGTTTCTGGTATTTCTAAATAACGAATAACCGTTACAGTTATAAATCACCTAATTACAGCTCGCAACACATAGATCTCTGGTAAGGTACTAGCTGGCAGCACAAGCTAGTCCAAATCATACCAGATTTGATTACATGATTACACAGATTATGATTCCAGATTACTAACTTGTGATCTATAATCAAACCAGTTGAAGTAATGTATGATCATGCAGGTTTGATAATAGATTCGCGAAAATGTAATCATAATCAAGTAATCAAAACCCTAAATGATTTTTTACGATTACATGATTNATTCATGAAAATTATGAAATTTTTTTAAATTTTAACTTAAGCTTTAGGTACGTACGAAATAAAAACTGACCACGATACAACCCAAGTTGGTGAGACTAATCAAATACAGTGGATTTCGGTTTCACTAACACCGTGTGTAACAAACATCCACTAATAATAAACTCTTAATCCGGCTCGTAAGATATAAGGTTACATGAAAACTTAGCCGGCTGAAATAAACTTATTATAAACCCTATGTAGCCGGTCAACAGACCTGACTTTTTCTGATATATTAAATAGACGTACAAGGAGTATTTATGCTAATTATATCGTTTAAATATTAGAGTAAACTACAAACGAGGCAAATAGATGTTACCCCAAAGGGTAGTTGAGTTTCTTTCTTTCCCATCCGCATTCCATGTGCACTGAAATTCCTGAAGGATGCAAAAACTACCGTTTATTTTGACAAGAAGTAAAGTGGTTTTGCTTAAAATTAAATATGATGAAAGATCAACTGTTTACTGGCTCTTTACGTTTACAGCACAAACGTTTTGCATAAAGTTATTATAAAAGATAATATTAACTTTCGCTACTTAAAATTCACCAAGTGTTATAAACCTAAGAAATATAGATGTAAATATAGATGTCTGTAAATTGTAAACAAATGTTTCTGGTATTTCTAATTAACGAATAACCGTTACAGTTATAAATCACCTAATTACAGCTCGCAACACATAGATCTCTGGTAAGGTACTAGCTGGCAGCACAAGCTAGTCCAAATCATACCAGATTTGATTACATGATTACAGAGATTATGATTCCAGATTACTAACTTGTGATCTATAATCAAACCAGTTGAAGTAATGTATGATCATGCAGGTTCGATAATAGATTCGCGAAAATGTAATCATAATCAAGTAATCAAAACCCTAAATGATTTTTTACGATTACATGATTNGATAATAGATTCGCGAAAATGTAATCATAATCAAGTAATCAAAACCCTAAATGATTTTTTACGATTACATGATTACATCTTTATTACAACGAACGACCTAAAAATTTACGATAAATAACGTGATAATGGAATTTCTTTACCTTCGAATTCTTGCTTTAACAATTCATTCAAAATCGTTTTATACTAACACAAATTTTTTTCATCTTTGGTTTCTACTTCTCTGGATTTTTGTTTTTAGTGATGTGAAGTACTATGCTAGTTTTTAAGTAGAACCTTTTTTTTAATTGTAGATTCCACACGTGCAACTCAAATTATTTGCTGTAGTGTTAACGCTAGCCACAAACTTAGTCTTAATTTATGACCTAATGATTACGTTTCCCAAAAGGAGCAAAAGAAAAATGTAAAGTTAGATATATTTGTCTAGCTCTAACTTTTAATTGGGTGGTAGTTACTATAAAGAATCTTTTGCTAGCACTTATCTAAGTAATTCATAATGTCGCTGAATTCATACCATCAACAGTATTTTCAGATTGCAATTTAATTGACTTATTTATAACAGTTCAATATTTTGTGTTTATACATGAAATAATGGGTTAACAAGGCGCGACTTTGCACGCACGGGGTGAGGCACGTATGCCCTTCTGGGTAGCAATTATTGTTCATGACATTTATATCTCTGCTTGTATAAATATTAATTTGCATATTTTGTAAAGAATTTTGAATCAATCTAATATAATTGACAATATATCTTGAGATGGCATTATGGCCTTATTATGCTTACCCTTCGTACATTGTATGCAGTGTAAATATGCAAATCCAGCACATACATAATGTAGATTATGGAAAGGTGAAACGTAATTTTGACACGTGCTCTTTGTTGGAAAAGGAAATATGTGTCCAAATCTTATGCTAAAAAAGTTTCAAAAGAGTGTCTAAAAATTTCAATTTACAAAAAATTGACAGGATGGTCTACTTTTGAATGCGCTTTTTAAACTTTGTACATAGCTCCAAAAATATTTAATTTATGGAACGAATTTCCTACTCTCGTACCAAATAGCATTGAGCCCTCGGCGTGAGTCGCATATGACAATTTTCCAAACAAACATCTCAAAATTGGAGTTGTGTGCGGCAGTCAATCAATTGTATTGTATTGTGATTTACTCTTTGAACGACATGTCGTCCAGAGTTTCAAAAATTTCTACACAGATATTGCTATAAATAGAATTTTCTAATTTTAGAACAGGATTTTGAGTAGATTTGGTTAATTCAACGTTTCTTTCAATTAATCTATCTCGCGAATCCAATATTTCTTTTCATATTTTTGAGTTTTGGACTTGTGTATCATTTAAAAGAATTTGCCTACATTTCTTTCATTTTTGATTTTCATTACATCAAAAATTTTTTACCTTGTGTCTCGGAAGTCTTTAATGTGGCGCAAGTAACACCTTTGATACGTTGACATGCTATAGCAGTTGCCTGAATCACATTTTTAATTCCAATTTTTTCTAGAAATTTCTTGCTATCAGATGTCTCCCGCCCAACTCCTTGTACACTCTCCTTCAATTTAATTAGAAATGGTTTTACCTTTAACACTATGTCTTTTTGAATTTTTGGTGGCAAGGTAAATGTAAATAAAAAATAAGACTTATCTGAATTAAGAATTAAACTTTAACTTCACCACCTAAAAGTTTAAATGAGAAGACGCGCACATCTCGAAAGAAAAAACAAAAAATCTCGCGGCGAGAACTTTGAGGGCTCAATGCTATTTGGTTCGAGAGTACTTATATACGCCTGCTTTCTCTAGTGAATAACATAGGTCAAAAGTTCCTTTTCTCGCGCCCTAACAAATGTTGGGTTGTATTATCTCTATATAACCAAATGGCGGTAGAACTTAAGGCGAGGTTAAGATTATATAATATACACAATCGCTGCTCCCACAGACTAGACTTCTTTATGTTTCTCACACCTCTATATGACTCCACATATGGCTTCATATACATACGTCTCCAATTTTTTTATTCCTCTCAGAGGCTTATCGTCACTCTATGTGCCTCTACATTAGTCTACTTGTCTTTTTCTAGGTCTAGGTTGCTATTAGTGTTTTTTTTTGTTACCATGTTCCACCCTGTTTACATAAATTATATAACCTATCTTCGGTAGTAGTATAATTTCCTTNCATACATACTCCTCTCAGAGGCTTATCGTCACTATGTGCCTCTACATTAGTCTACTTGTCTTTTTCTAGGTCTAGGTTGCTATTAGTGTTTTTTTTTTGTTACCATGTTCCACCCTGTTTACATAAATTATATAACCTATCTTCGGTAGTAGTATAATTTCCTTCATGGTTGATTAATTTTTTCAATAAGTAATATCTCATTAAATAAATTCGACAACTGTAATACCTCAGGAGTTTGGTTTTGACTTAAGGACGTTGTGGTTGTTTTCATTCTCCGTGTAATACAGATATTCTAAGTATAAGTAATTGTTATGTATAGAAAATTGATTTCATGAAAGAAACATTTAGGTAACGCTGAGTGCTCGAATTATTATGGATTCAACATTGTCAAGAATGTTCGGACTCATGGTAACATTTTGTTGGACCTTTGGCCAATGTCCTTTAAGATGGAATTCTGAATCTCAACAGTTAGTCTACTTGAATTCAATCCAATGGCGAGTTATGCTTTTTCTTGTCACACCTCATATGTGTTTTATATTGTTTCAATTCTTCGCATTACTCTCCGAAGTAGATCTAAAGTTATTTATTCTGCAAGTAATATATCTCACATGTTTTCTAGTGAGTTATGTAATTCATATTTTCATCTTCCTACGTGGGAATCAAATAGTACAGTTAGTTAATGCTTCCATCCATTACTTCAACTCTGTAAACGGTAAGGATTTAAAAGCCACTAAATTCTTATTACACCATTCTGATGCTCATATTAAACGTTTCAGCTTGTACGTTTCAAGTCGTCTGTAATACTGAGTTTTGACCAAATATTCACAAAATTGATTGTTCACAAAAGTAGATCCCATCTAGCGAGCAATTCATTAACATTTCTAGGGAACAAACCCGGAGTCTGATGAAAGTAACTTCTCTGGGTTTTTGAAAACCTAATTCAGGATGAGAGCTAGGTGTAGGTAAACAGACAATCTCAACTTAGCATACCTTTTTAGGTTTGTTTGGGATTAACAAACATGATTTTTGTCAAAATTGATTCTCTAATGATTAACTTGGTGGAGAAATTTATTCAAAACTTCAAAACATATCCGAAAAAGTTCCACTGCTCTTGAGCAGGGTTAATTATTATTCATTAAATTATTTCAGTTTAAGATTACTTAAAGAATGCATCCATCTGCAATTTGAAAACCATAACATCAAAATAGGATATTCATTTAGATTGTATTCATGAATTGTTATTATTATCAGTTTCTTTCATTTAGTTTATAATTATATAAAATCATAATTTTTAGCTAAGCTATTTTTAGCTATTATTTGTAGTATCTTAGTTCAAAATGATTATCTTAGAAAGGAATTATTTTTGAATTTATAGTTGTATCGTTAACTTTTCCAAGNGAGCAGGGTTAATTATTATTCATTAAATTATTTCAGTTTAAGATTACTTAAAGAATGCATCCATCTGCAATTTAAAAACCATAACATCAAAATAGGATATTCATTTAGATTGTCTTCATGAATTGTTATTATTATCAGTTTCTTTCATTTAGTTTATAATTATATAAAATCATAATTTTTAGCTATTATTTGTAGTATATTTATCTTAGTTCAAAATGATTATCTTAGAAAGGAATTATTTTTGAATTTATAGTTGTATCGTTAACTTTTCCAAGNTATCTTAGTTCAAAATGATTATCTTAGAAAGGAATTATTTTTGAATTTATAGTTGTATCGTTAACTTTTCCAAGAAAAGTTTATCCTTTATTCATTTACATTTATTCCTAGACGTTAAGTTAAATTTAACCCAAGTTTTGGAAGCTAAAATCCCGCACTATTACATATAAAGATCTATAATTTTGACCAAGGGTATTATTATTTTGGTAGAGGTTTGCTACAGCTTAGCTGAGTGCAATAAAAAATGGTTTTCTTTATAACAATAAATAAATAATTGAAATCTAAAACGAATTTTTGTAAATTGTAATTATCTTTGAAAATCTGAAGCTTTAAAGTTACAATTTGTTGAGGATTCTTTTAGTTTCACAAGATAAAAAAATCGTAACAACAGTAAAAAATATAACATAAAAATATTTGTAGTGAATGCAATGATTCCAGCTATGAGTATGACTCTTCTTTTCACTTCCATATGCGCCAAAATATGCGTCGCCCCGGGTGAATTGCAACTTCCGTTGTAGCTTTGCCATAGTTGGAAACCTGGCACTTGCCTGCCGTTTCAACGTTTCTCTGTTTTGCCTTTCTCATTTTTTTACTATCTTCAGATTACAATTATTCACTGATGCTACAGGTTACCAAATATTTTGACCAAGATAATAGTTAAATACTGTACCACAATTGAAATATGGCTAAAAAGTAACCTAACGCCTTAATTTTTTTATGGTTCTATTTTTATGAAGGTGAATATGCTGGCGTAATTTTCGATGGTTCTAAATGTGCTCATCAACCAGACTGGCAAATTTACAGCAAAACATATATGCTTCTAATTGCAGCGAGTGCGCTAATATCCTCTTTCGGAGGAGGAATTCTGATTCTTAATCACAGTGAATATTACAATGTTTGGATTGTTCCAATCATATTCAAACCACATCCAGATTCAAGCAATCTCACCTGGTGGACTCTAACAACAACAATGTTTTTTGCTCAGGTTTTACTTTCATTGGTAACCTGGGGACCACCTATGCTTTGCAGTTCAATTCTGTTAATCTTAACTTACTGGTCACTTTTTACTCTGCAAAATGTTACTTATGCAGCAAAGAATGGAGCCAGTGGATCGGTCGAGCATAGAAGATCGTTGCTCTTTGCTATTCATACATATAAATGTTTGCAAGTTTCCCTCATTCTATTTAATGCCGTTGCAAGAGACTACATTCTCATCCTCACAAACAATATTACGCTTTGTGTTAGTGTATCAACACTAACTATTTATATTGGATATCACCATTTGTTGGAATATGACTCAATAATTACCACTTCACTTACCAGCGTAGTTGCCGCGGTGTATTTGGTTCTCAGTTATTACAAATTAGGCGAAATCAATCAAAGTTCAAAGAAGGCGATAAACACTATACGCAGAAGTATTGCAAAAATTGTTTTTAACGAAGACAATGAATTGTTTGGTAAATATACGAAATCACTCTCAACATTAAAATTAGAGTTGGGAAGTTTTGGTTATTATAAAAAACCAAATAGTTTACGAATTGTGACAAAAATATTGTATTACACTATCAAAGCGAGCATGATTTGTAAAAAACTGTTTTAATATAAGAAAACAAGTTACGATATGGTAAATAATAATTTTTTTAAATTATGACATGTGACTTTTTGATCTCACATGCCTGTGAATAGCTTATTGGAATTTGATTACACAATCTTCTTCTCGTCCGCCTGTTACCAAAACACTAATATTCAAGTTTTGTATAACAAGCTAACACAAGGTCAGTCAAACATTAATACCCCATCTTTTACCGACATTCCCCAAAACTGCTAAAGTTCAGTCTTTGCCGATGGCCAGCAACAAATTGAAAAATAAAGAAGTTCAACTATTTGTGTTCTATAGTCATGAAAATGAACCTAATATAATGTGAGTCAACTTTACGTGTGAATTGGTTTTGAAATTCATTTATCCAACTGTTAGCTTTACCAAACTCCTTATAAAAAAAGTAACTTTCGAGTGTTACAAAAGTCAGATGATTGGTTTCCTCTGATTTCAATCCATCAAACTTCTTGCTATTTGGAAGTTTTTTTTGTTGCAGCTCATTATAGCAGTTTCCAGAACTCTTCATATAAATAACGTTGAAGTTATAATAAACTTAGAAATTAGTGGTTCAACTCAAGTTTGATATAGGTGTTCAGTGAAATGTGTTGCTCTGTGAAACCTTTTGTTAATATACACTTCTCTTTCCAGATACTGTAAACATAGAAATACATTTAGCACAGATTGTTATAATTTGCCGGTTGAAAAGAAGTAACATGGGAAAATGTTTTGACATAATAATTCAACAACCGTAACACCCAATTGTAAATGGTATTTGTAATATTGTCTTGTCCAATCGTCCAATCAATGTTCAGTTAGTTTTCTTGCAAGTAATGAATCAACAGATTACATTAGCGCAACAACCGCTAATTGCATTACTTAACCTACTGACTGAGTATAATGTTGCAAGCCAGTAATATGCCCACCTCAGGTATTATTCCTGATACCTGGCTCTAAGACATAATTCACATACATAGGATGTCGTGCATTCAGTAGAGCAGGAAATGCTACGCCCAGTTTACCAACACAATGAAAGTCTTAATTCATTAGCAGAAGATTTCATTGGTCAAACAAAATGAAACTAAGGTAATTTATGCATATAATAATATCACAAAAAGCATCATGCCAAATTTATCAAATGGAAATACATGACAAGGATATAGACGCAGAAACTTTAATTGCAACCTCATTTATCAGAAAATAGTTGATAAATTTTGTAATATAGGCGCTTTTATTTAAAGTTTATTTATTTATTTGGAACTAAAAACCTGTGCGAAGTGATAACATGAATAATCCAACAAAAGATACATATGTTGAGATCTATCGCGAAGGCTTTAAAATGAGCTTTTGGCAGTGAGAAAACTTGACAGAACATGGAATTCAGAAGAATGGAGCACGACAAGGAAAATCGAGTAGCAAATCTTTCAATCCTGCTATTGATAAAAATTCTCATTCACCTGTCTTATAATGGCAAGTCTATTTGATTGAGTCAGAATAGTTAACATAATGTACTGATAGTTGTTACTCAATTGGGTTTTTAATAAAATATTTACTAATATGGTGGATAGAATCCTTGCGGTGGAACTTTCCATGGCTATCTGCATATGCATGATGAGGCACAAGATGGAAAATGTTAGCGGACTTCACCATCAGAACGAGAAATTATAATTCGTTGTCGGAAAAATTATACAAGGCTGCCGACACCCCAAATAAAATAAAAAATTTAGACATCACAAATACAAAGCTTTTTGTGGTAATTCACTGATCAGATCCTTGTCTGGTGAGGTTTGCACTCGTGATATTACGGCGGTAACTAGTGCACAGCTGTTCCTTCTAAGTTCTCAGCAATTACGTTTAGAGCTGGAAGAATCTTCTTCATTGTATTACAATTGTTTAGCTGTTCTAAGCAAAACAAAAACCTTCCAATTCATTATCATTGACGTACATAATTTTTTTTCAAATGAACACAGATCCGCATTTACATTACTCCTACATTTCCTTACCCAGGGCATTACTTTAGTCCCAACGTTACCCTAAACCGGGCCTTACTCTACCCCAAGCATTACCCCCGACATTAACCCACCCAGGAGATAAGGCATTAAAACTCTCCTGTGAAATAAGGAGACCCATGGTCCAGTGTAGAAATATACCGGCAACTCTACTTTTTGATTCATTTGCCATAGCCCAAATTCACTCCCTACCGCCCAAGCGCCCTCCCTACCACCCAAACGCTCTCCCTACGGCCCAAACGCTTTCCCTGCAGCCTCAATGCACTTCCCGCATCAACGCACTCCGTACCACTCAAACGTACTCTCTAACGCCCAATCTCCCTCGCTACCATCCAACCGTCCTCCTTAGCGAATTACCGTTCACCTTCCTCTCTATGTTTTATGCACTGCAACACATGATTATGCTCGTTTACAATGGTTTATTAATTTATATAAAACAAAAAATAAATATTTTCAAAGTTACAGAATTTTATTAAGAAAACTATAAAGAATTGTCGGAAATTCTAGCACTCAATAATTCAAAAATGCCCTTCTGTTTGTCAATTTTATGCTGCCCTAGCTCCAAAATCATTTTCCAGAGTAACTTTATGCCTATCTTAAAATCTGAAAGCAATAGCAGAAATTTATTATAATCGGCATAAAATTTCTCATCCCCAAAGCAATAGTAGATAAGTTTATTTGATTCCGCAAGACTGGCTGCTATAAACTGAATAACGGACTTCAATTCCTTGTCACCACCGAAAGCTCCGCAACCCCAGTGTCCAGTTGCAATAGCAGTATAGCTTCCCTAGAACAACCAAAAAGTTCTTATCAAAATTAGTAGAGATAAAGTTTGTTTGAATTTAAACATTGTAAACTTGATTTCATTAGGATGAACATTACAACAAAATACAATTTGTGAAGCCAGACCTCGACACGAAAGACCCCTTGTGCTCATGTACTAAACTAACTAAAATAATTGGAGCTAGTACAGTAAATCGCTGCTGTCTACTTTTACAAGTTCTGGAAAGTGGAAAAATAGTTTTATTTTTTCAAAATTATTTACAAAATTATACATACTTGAACTGATGGTTAAGTGATAAAACATCACCTAAATTTCAAGAACAAGTACTCATTTCAAACTCTTAAAAATTAATTTTCTGTGATAATCTATAGACAGATATCTGTGTAGGAGGCACCAGAATATACTGGATGTACATCATGTCCGAAGTTTTCAGTTAATGTGAACGCAATTTACACGCTTTCATGTATTTTAGGTGCATTCACGTAAGGTGCATTCATGTAATTTAGCTCACGGATTTAGTATTTTAAGCAGGGGGAAAATATTAAACGTATATACGTTGATAAGATTCTTTCATAACATTCTGTACTGCTAATAATTAATACTGCTTGAAAGTTATATTATATTTTGAAGCTTCTAATGGAACAATTGTTTCAATTAAAAAATTTCAAACGAAAATCTATACTTGACTAAATTTTTATTACTACGCATTTGAATTTTCAAGAAAATTGAATGCAACACGCATTTAGCTATTGACGTGAGAACGGTTTGCAGTCCGTGTCATGAGTTCCTTCAGCACTTTTTGCAGTTTACCGCTCGTTTCTGCAGCACCGCTTGCCGGTCAAAGTTATCTATTGCAACGCAGTATAACTTTCGTGGTTTATGCAGAATCGGACTCCGTTAGTTGATTCTTTCTACACCACGAGTTACCATCATCCATTTGCTACTGAATAACATTTTACCTTTCTGCGTTTTTGAGCCATGGTTTGCAGTGCGACGTTGGCTTCGGTAGTAAAGTTCTCTGTTCGCTGCTTTCTTTTATGCGTGAGAGGTCTTTCGCCGTTAGTTTGTTTAACACGGTTTGCGGATTGGAGCCGTCCGGTGTTGTGCATTGTGATGCACAACTTGAAAGACGTTTTGAAGTGGGTGAGAGGAATAGACACCAGGATTCTGATATCGCTAAATTTCTGTATCGATGGGGACACCAATGAAGTAATTCAGTGTAACCGGGAGACATTATTGATCACAATTCTCAACATACTCATATTTTTAGACTATGAAATATCACAAATAAAGAGAAAATATTTGTTGCTTGAGTATTTTATAACTTTCGCGTTAAGGAAATATCTAACATTCAAGTTTTTAGATAAATCTGATTCAAATAAATTTAGATTAAATGAATATGAAGAGTTGTTAGATTTGAGTTTCTAATTTTCTGAGTGTCGGAGTTTACCGTCATAAGTCTAGAAAGGACATTATTTCGCAACTCACACTTGAAAATCCAGCATAAGCTTTGGTAAATTCTCGCTTTAAGTTGTTTTCTTGTAATTGTTCATCTAATTCATCATCAAACGGAAGTGCATCAATCGCAATAACTGACTGGCTTATACAGTCTTTTCCAAATTTAAATGGAATCAGAGAATTTTCGTCATATTTGACATTAGTCCCATATCCTTGGAGCTTGCATACTTTCCGTGCCCCTGTCATAATAATTGATTCGTTGTGACGCATAGTGTCAGCGAACAAAATTGCAACACATAGTTCGGGCCTTGAAGCAAACAGAATCTCTTCTTGTGTACCACTAATACCATATCCGATGTCGGCATTAGCGAAGTCGATTTCTGTAATGTTGCCTCCATCGTCACCAATTGATCCATTAAGCCTCAAATCAACTGAAAAATTAAAAACTTTTTCAGTATTTTCAATCATTGAGTCCCTTGCAGAAGCCAGCAGCAATAATTCACAACTAACCTTGAAGGGTTTTAGACACATCAATGTTTGGATCGTCCAACTATATTTACGAAAATATTTTAATAAGTTTGAGTCATTGAACTACATTTAAATTGCATTTTTTGTCGAAACAGAAATTTGCGATTAATTATAAATTATAAACTTTAGCAAAGCAAAGTATATTTTATTCCATATATGTTTCTACCTCTATTTTTTTTAGAATGATCAACGTGTGTATAACTTGACACTGAACCTCTGAACTTTGTAATTAAACATCTTTAGGGCTNATTGCATTTTTTGTCGAAACAGAAATTTGCGATTAATTATAAATTATAAACTTTAGCAAAGCAAAGTATATTCTATTCCATATATGTTTCTACCTCTATTTTTTTAGAATGATCAACGTGTGTATAACTTGACACTGAACCTCTGAACTTTGTAATTAAACATCTTTAGGGCTCCCTACGTATCTACACAGGTCTCGTCTTAGTTAATTACATCTTTCGGTTTACGTGTGCATAGGTGATACTGTCGACACAGATATCTTCGTTTTTTTTTCATGCCTCTGCACGTGCATCTACGAGTCGTTCGCACATAAGCTCCTGATTCGAAATGATACATATTTCAACTGTTTCAGCGAACAATAACCAATTACATAAAACTAGCATTCAGAAATCCCAACAGACGGACACACGAGCTATTGCATTAACTACATCACAGCTTCACTGTTCGCAGTTAATAATGAACTATAGAAATGGTAGAACCAAAAACCGTAGGCAAAACTACTAAAGAAATGAGGATCAAGCAATTGATATGCATTGGTGAATGTCTGCAGTTTTAAGCATATTATATAAACAGCCTCTTTTAGGCTAGTGTATAATGTAGTTAGAAACCGTCAAAAATAAGTTTTGTAGATCATTGTATAAACCAAGATTATATCTAGTATAATCCTTGGTATAAACTGCACTATCGAACGTATGCCCTTGTAGCCAGAAATTGTGTATAACACCTTGTATAGAAAACATGAAATACTGATTCAAGATACCTGTTTCCGTAATCATTGGAATCGTGCAGGGTACCGTTTGTTGCACTCAATGTATAATTTAAAGCAAAGCATATATATCCATATTTATAGAAACCATATTTACAAACCATCGTTTAAACAGGATTATGTCCGGTATTCGTGGGCATGGAAAGCGTCTTGCTAGTTGAAGAAATGTATAAACGGATCGAACAAAGATCGCCATTTGAATATACCTGAATCCAGATAAAATAATTTTGCGACGGATAAATTCAAAGAAACGACGATTGCAATAAGTCACTTAATACTTCATAAGATTTGCTTTTCAACAAAATTAAAAGTACATCGAGGTTTTTGGTTTCTTTGCATCTGTGCAAAACTGCAGTTCCATTTGTATTTTTTTAAGTAACAGTTGTTACAAAAAATTCAATTGCATTTAGTACTAAAAAGCAGAAACCCTCGAACAAATTGGTTTGAAAAATTTTTTAGTTTATCTGATTTTATTGTGGAACTATTAATGTTATACGTTTTACAATAAATTTCGACTTGCTCATGATTATATCAGCAGATATTCCCTAACTAAATCAAAAGTAAATTTCTGTTTGTAATAATGTATACAAGAAAACTATAATTTTCTGTAGTAACGAATTATTTCTGTTTGATACAGTAAATAAATTACAAAAATGTATAGCATTACTTAAAGAAAGTCACAATTTATTTTATAATTATTTCACATACCTTAAGCTGAATTGTTTCCCATGGGACGCTATGTCTTCGGAAACTTAAAATTTGGCTTATAAAATCATCATTTAACCCAACTTCATCCTCATTGATGTCGAACGATTGACGGAAATACTCAAGAAGCGTCCTGAGGTAAGCTATAGCACAGGATCTCCCATCACATAGCCAATTGTAGAAATCAACCCAGTATAAGTTTTCTCGACCTTTCACCAGAGTACATAGGAACATGTGGCAGAGGAGGCAGAGGATTTGGTCTCTGCGGAGTTGTACCGTATTCTCGCAAATATAAAACGGCACTCATTTGATTGAGAGAGGTTTTATTGGTTTGTAGAGAATATAACATTCACATATTGTTTGAATTCAATATAGCACAATTAATTCTTTTCAATCAAATGTAATTAATTGTATGCTCATATTAGCTTATAAGCAGTTGAAAAGTTAAAGCAGTTTTTTATTGAATACGATTTTAGTGCTTAAGAAATGTAATAATGTCACTACCCCTTATTGTCACACTTCGCTGTATGTCAACCGGTTGGCTTTCCCCCGGCTAAACTCCATGGTTTCATGCCGTAAATACTCTTCCTATTGTCACACCGCCTTTTGTCAACCTCCGCCTTTTGTCACCTCATTTGAACTGCTTGCATGGCAGATAAACACACTTTATTGGAAACTTTCGGTCCTCAACGGACACACTAAGATAACTTTCCTATTCCACCTTCGGAAAAATTGTACCAAAGTTTCTCATTGCGAAATTAAATAAAAGATATGTCAATCGAGCGTAAATCTTTTCTAGAGATATAATATCTATTATTAGTGCACAAGACGAGTTTAAAAAAAATTTGTGAATTTCACTGAATTTTTTTTTAATTTTTACAATAAATCTTGAAATAACCCACTGAAATTTGACTACAAGTATTTCAATCGAACAGAAAATTCACAAGTTTCTTCGAATCTCTTTCCCAAACTCAACAGACATGACTTAGTTTCAGTGATGACCTGTTTTGTTCATTCGGTATATTATATTCCGTTATACAGATACAGGAAAACTGAGTCAGTTGGACTCATATTTCCCTATGTCTATCTGCAACTTTCAATATTAAACAATTTTTATAATTATGTATTCTCAAATATAATTGGTTGAGAGATTTCCTCTTCCTTGTAAAAAAAACAGTCGTATAGTTGCGAGAACACGGTACTTCAATTCCTTCGGTTGTGTCGCCAGTTGTCGATACCAGCCGTTTGAGTTGTAACGTTGGAAAAAACTCTTCGAGTCGCAGAGAATAGTTCCTTACTCTATCAATAATTGACATTAGATAGTCCTCACCCAACATCTCATTAAGTATTAAAAGAGTTTTTAATTTTTGACACTTCTCTTCTGCTAAAGAATACTTGGAATATGTATTTTCAGATATTCTTATTTTATTTATACACTCAGCCACACTTTCTATTGATGAGAACGGAACTTCAAGTTTTTGTTGAATAAATGTCCAATGATCTCCTGACGGTAGTAAGAAGTTAGCAGACATGACTTGCTTCTCTATATCTAATTTTTTGTTCGTTGGATACAGATTCTGACAGTGACAATTCTTTTAATTTATAAAAAAATGTTAAGTTTTCCGCCACTATACCGTGGAGTAAAAGTTGAGATGTGATTACTGGTAAAAATTGGCTTGTTTATTGCACACACTGTGAAAGACAATATGCTATAGGCATTAGACAGTTTTAAATGACAGTGGCATCGTATCGTGGTATCTCATCCGTATCGTAACGGGAGATAAGATACGACGTAAAGATACGATACCACTGACTAGTTTTAAATTTTGTAGCATCGTATCGGCGTATCGAAATCCACTTGGTTTTCATTTGCAGTGTTTTTGGAGGCAAATTGTTTGAATTCAAAACAATTGGAGATTTTTTTTTAATTTACATTTAATTTTCTTATTTGCTGAATGTTGATTTTNTGCTGCAAAAACTTCAACCAAACCATTTTTAACTTCCACCCATTCCAAACTTAAACGGGTTCAATTGAATACAACGTTGAACCAGTTTGATTTCCATTTTTGTAGAATAGGATATTCGAGGCTTTTTAGCACGAAATATCTGTAATAATTAGTATGCCAGAAATCAAAATTTCNAGGCAAATTGTTTGAATTCAAAACAATTGGAGATTTTTTTTTAATTTACATTTAATTTTCTTATTTGCTGAATATTGATTTTTGAAATGTGTATCGAAAATAAATAAGGATGTTTAGCTGCGGTGCTGCAAAAACTTCAACCAAACCANCTTAAGAAATGTAATAATGTCACTACCCCTTATTGTCACACTTCGCTGTATGTCAACCGGTTGGCTTTCCCCCTGCTAAACTCCATGCTTTCATGTCGTAAATACTCTTCCTATTGTCACACCGCCTTTTGTCAACCTCCGCCTTTTGTCACCTCATTTGAACTGCTTGCATGGCACATAAACACACTTTATTGGAAACTTTCGGTCCTCAACGGAAGATAACTTTCCTATTCCACCTTCGGAAAAATTGTACCAAAGTTTCTCATTGCGAAATTAAATAAAAGATATGTCAGTCGAGCATAAATCTTTTCTAAAGATATAATATCTATTATTAGTGCACAAGACGAGTTTTAAAAAAAATTTGTGAATTTCACTGAATTTTTTTTTAATTTTTACAATAAATCTTGAAATAACCCACTGAAATTTGACTACAAGTATTTCAATCGAACAGAAAATTCACATCTTTTAGTACGAATCTGGCAACCATTTGTGGCGGTCAAGTCAAATTCTCCAAAAATAATTCTATAGATTTGCCAAATTTCTTTCGCAAAATTTAAATTTAACGTCAATAATGCAGGTCAGATTCGTAATTTGCCTCTAATTACTGATTGAGTGACGTACCACATGAATTCTATTGGATCATTTTGACATTTGTTACAAGAACGACTACATAAAAATTCAAGTGAAATTTGCAAATAAAAGAGTAATTACTTCGAGAAGTTATTTGCTTTTAAAGTATTCCAAATTCAGATAACCTTTAAAACCTGTAAAATAGATTGAAAAGTATATCGTATAATAAATTGTGCCGCTTTTTCAGCTCCCTCGGAGGTGACGTTAAGTTAAAACCACTGTATTTAAATTTCAATATTTTAAATAATTAAGTATTGGGGATTCTCTCGACATTAAAATACTGATATTGAGTATTTTAATATCAAAAATACTTAGTTTTCACATAAAATTTGTCAATCACTTTTACAAAAAATGTTACTGTTTTCATTGATTTCATAAACAAATAGTTAAGAAATGAAGCAGACCGTAATTCACGTGACATATGCCAAAGTGTCTGAAAACCATTTTTTGCTTTACACAAAATGAAAACGTGTTTTTTATGTAATCAATACTTTGATATCAATGTTTCAGGCTTACTGGTTTCAAATATTGAAATATTGATGTGAAAGAATGTAATCAATATTACGTACCATGATACGACTACTTAATTATTATATGTCGTTGAAAAAACTAGTCGAATTATTAAAATTTTATAGTGATATTGTATTTTTCTAAGTAAATGTAAAACTAGAATTTCTCAAAATAAGGATAGTTTCTTCGACTCTCTTTCCCAAACTCATCAGACATGACTTAGTTTCAGTGATGACCTGTTTTGTTCATTCGGTATATTATATTCCGTTATACAGATACAGGAAAACTGAGTCAGTTGGACTCATATTTCCCTATGTCTATCTGCAACTTTCAATATTAAACAATTTTTATAATTATGTATTCTCAAATATAATTGGTTGAGAGATTTCCTCTTCCTTGTAAAAAAAACAGTCGTATAGTTGCGAGAACACGGTACTTCAATTCCTTCGGTTGTGTCGCCAGTTGTCGATACCAGCCGTTTGAGTTGTAACGTTGGAAAAAACTCTTCGAGTCGCAGAGAATAGTTCCTTACTCTATCAATAATTGACATTAGATAGTCCTCACCCAACATCTCATTAAGTATTAAAAGAGTTTTTAATTTTTGACACTTCTCTTCTGCTAAAGAATACTTGGAATATGTATTTTCAGATATTCTTATTTTATTTATACACTCAGCCACACTTTCTATTGATGAGAACGGAACTTCAAGTTTTTGTTGAATAAATGTCCAATGATCTCCTGACGGTAGTAAGAAGTTAGCAGACATGACTTGCTTCTCTATATCTAATTTTTTGTTCGTTGGATACAGATTCTGACAGTGACAATTCTTTTAATTTATAAAAAAATGTTAAGTTTTCCGCCACTATACCGTGGAGTAAAAGTTGAGATGTGATTACTGGTAAAAATTGGCTTGTTTATTGCACACACTGTGAAAGACAATATGCTATAGGCATTAGACAGTTTTAAATGACAGTGGCATCGTATCGTGGTATCTCATCCGTATCGTAACGGGAGATAAGATACGACGTAAAGATACGATACCACTGACTAGTTTTAAATTTTGTAGCATCGTATCGGCGTATCGAAATCCACTTGGTTTTCATTTGCAGTGTTTTTGGAGGCAAATTGTTTGAATTCAAAACAATTGGAGATTTTTTTTTAATTTACATTTAATTTTCTTATTTGCTGAATGTTGATTTTTGAAATGTGTATTGAAAATAAATAAGGATGTTTAAGGAATGTAGCTGCGATGGTGCGAAAACTTCAACCAAACCATTTTTAACTTCCACCCATTCCAAACTTAAACGGGTTCAATTGAATACAAAGTTGAACCAGTTTGATTTCCATTTTTGTGGAATAGGATATTCGAGGCTTTTTAGCACGAAATATCTGTAATAATTAGTATGCCGGAAATCAAAATTTCTGTTTTATAAATTGTTGAATTTATTATTTACCTTCGATTTTGTGTCATCAAATTACGAGAACAGGCGCTTCGGTACTATACCAGATAATTGTTGGTCGGTTACAAATTCAAGGAATTTTTAAAACAAAAAATCAATTCAGACATCAAACAAAAAGTAAAAGAAAATTTTTATAATATTTTTTTTGAATTTGGTGTTCATCTGTTCAAGAAATTTGAGTTGTATCCTTGTGTCATATGGTTGATTGGAGTAAANAATTTTTTTTTGAATTTGGTGTTCATCTGTTCAAGAAACTTGAGTTGTATCCTTGTCTCATATGGTTGATTGGAGTAAAGTGAGATACGATGCGGAGTAGCATCTCCCTCCGTATCTTATCGATTCCTACGGAGGATACCACGCCGTATCTCATGCCGTGGCATCGTATCTCCGAAAAAGGGAAGGGAGAGTGGTATTGGTGGGCGGAGTAAGATACGATACCACTCTGAGATGCGATACCATCACTCATTTAAAACTGTCTATTATCATTTATTTACACAAAAAGCCCTAACTGGTTCGGAATGATTTATAATCAAAATACTCTGAAAAACTAACAAGATACCTTAGATAAAACTTGTGAAACACATAACCTATCTTTCCCGCTAGAATTAATAAGGAATCATCGGATATCTAAGTTTTATCTTATTGTTTTGAACGTATCTTTGTGCAGTACTCATTAAAAAAAATGTTCTCATTCTAATAATAAGTCAGCTAATCATTTTTCTTTTTTTAATCACTTTCTTTCCACTACATTTTTATGCTTATTGTTGTTGATAACGCATATTTTATACTCTGACGATAGTTGCATTCGTTGCAAAAAGTCTGCAAAACTATCTGCACAGATTATTTATCTTCCATAAACAACCAAATTCCGTCGCTACGGTTTTCTATTGTGAAAATGTCGATACGACAAAATTTAAACATGTGCATCTTTTAATTATATTTTTGAAACTGTTAATAATTTAAAATTCGAAAGTAAAAAAAAAATAAATTTGTTTACAAAAGCGAAGGTTTGTTATATTTTTAGAATTGATAATTTTTCTAAAAATAATAGTTATGGGCTAACCTCTTAGAGGACTTTTGGATTTTATTCCTCATAGCAACCTTGAATCTAACAATATAAACTAAACTGAACTACCAAAGGTTACGCACAATTTCAAATATTTTTAATCTGAAATTATTTTTGAATAATTTGCCTAAAAACCGCTCACATATCCAGGTGATATGTGAGCAGGATTATGTTAGAATCAACAATCAATTGTCTGTAGNGCCTAAAAACCGCTCACATATCCAGGTGATATGTGAGCAGGATTATGTTAGAATCAACAATCAATTGTCTGTATTCAACCAAAAACGAAAAAATACTCTCCATAATAATGCTCCAATAAGAAGGTTCGTTGTGAAAGGTAAACAAAGTCCTTGGATCACTGATGAGATCTTAGCACTTCGTNCATTTTTGTATCTAAAATGATTCTTTTGACACCTAAATAAATTACATTCAATTCAATTCAATTCAATTCAATGCAGTCTGCCATAAATTTGAGAAATTGATGTAGAAGGTATTTACCAGGGTGATTTTAGGTTGTTTATTGTCGCTTAAAGTAGTTTTAAATCCCTATAGTGACAAACAGAAAATGAATTCCGAAATGATACAAAAATTCGGATATCGAATTCGATTTTATTGTCATTGCACAATGAAATTAGACATAAAATTAGTTTCTGGCAGGTACTTTGCGCAATAGAATGATTGGTTGACTGATTTGAGTCAAAAGACACATTTTAAGGCTGTGGTTTGACATTTCGTCCTTCAACAAAAACTTGCATGATGTTCCGATCGTCTCCCAACATGACGAACTTTTCGACCATTTGTGTCAAGGATTCACCCGTGCAGTGAATCGGTGAGCCAATGGAAGCCAAGTCGATGTGAAGCGCGTCGAAATATTTCCCAACTTGAAAGTTTCCAATTTCTTTTTCGATTGCCAAGGCTAACAAAAATAAGTAAAAATAATATGAATTAAGCAATAATAACAAATGTGAAGTAAAAAGGTGTAGGAAGCTGAAAAAAATTACCACTAGCTCCTCCCAATGTCGCCAAATATAGTACATCCTTAAAGTCCAAAGGTTTGTAGTTTGGATCTTTCATATGAATGATTTTGGATGTGAGGATAGCGTGTCTCATTGCTTCCAATATTGATGGGGAGTAACCCCCTGAAACATCTGTACCTAAACCAACGCGAACTCCTGCATCCATTAAGTCTCGAACTGGACAGAGTCCACTTAGGATACAAATGTTCGAAGTGGGGCAGTGTGAGACGCCTGTGGAATGACGGACTAGTGTCTCCACTTCATCTTTCTCCATGTGAACACAGTGAGCCATGATGGACTATAAACGATGAAAATTTAACAATTTCATTTTCAAAAATTATTTCAGATATTGCCGTTTTGAATCAAATAACGACACAATACATATTCCACATAAAAAAATTTTTTAGTACTTTAAAAGTACAAATAACTGTTTTTGGATAGTGCAAACCAGTAACCAGATCAGGTAGATCCTGACTCAAATTTTACCATTTTAATATAACCGATCCATCGGTTCTTCTAATCTTTACTGTTCTCATATTCAAATGTTTTTTCGATACTATGATACTTTCAATAGGTAAATTAATCAATTTATGTGTTAATTACGCAGAAGTCAACTGACCTGTGCCGACTAAAACTTACTAAAGAGCGCATAGGTACGCATAGAGAAAGGCTTATTTGTAGAATTGCCCACTTCGTGAATTCGGCTAAGTCATATGTCAATAAATCCTAAATTTAGCGTAGATTTCCAATCAATTGTTGGCAATTAAATGAAATATTACAAATTACAAGCCATTCCTTAAAAATTTAGGGTTATTTTGAATAAATAAAAATCGATGATGTTTAGATAATAATATTTTACCTTGTCAGTCAGCAGTCCAGTTTCTTCGTATACTCTAGTATAGTTTTTGCTATTCAGAAAAAGTTCCATAGTTCTCTTAATTTCCGACTCAGATTCACATAGATGGGTCTATAAAAATTGGACAAAATATACTCAATAGAACGAAATTTTTAAAGTTGTAGACATGCCAATTGAATTGCCTTTTATAACCTGTATATGGACGTCGTACTTCTTTGAAATATCAGCAAGGCCTCTCATTAACGTATCACTACATGTTAAGGCAAAGCGCGGTGTAATTGTTGGACGAACTCGGTTATTCTGTTAAATCAAACCAAACAGTCAATTTGTGTGTGAAAGCAACAATCAGGGTTCGACATCGGTTTTTATAGGAACTGGCAAATACCAGTTGGAAAATGTAAAATTGTACAGGTTATACTATTTTTTAGAAACCAACTTTCTTCGCTGGAAACGTAAAAAATTCCAAACGAGACTGTTATCCTAACTGGGTTTGTAAACTTTCTGGTAACGATGTATCATTGTCGAGCAACAGTTCTAATTCAACGACTATTTTCAACATATGACATGACTCAACTGAATGAGAAATAGATTTGGTCAGAAAAAATTAGGAAAGGTAAACTTTTGCTATCGAACATTGAAAAAAACTTCCGAGAACACTCGATATAAGCATGTTTGTCTTGAGTACACTATGCATGCATAGTGAATAGTACGCCGGTAATATTACCACTTCTTTTGTATTTAACACTTAAGTATTATGTGGTACTTTTTACCATAAGAATAGTAAAAAATAACTTAACCATTAAAATCGAACCCTGAGCACAATACTGGTAAAAATAATCCAATTACTTGTCGTTTGAGCATATTGATGACGAAGTCTTCGGCGGATCGTAGCGATTCTTCCGTTGTCTCGACATAGTCCTCCGGAGAATAACAATCCATACTTACTTTACCTATGAAACCTCGCTGTCCCATTTGTTCCACAATGTCACCGAGCAATTCCGAACTTTGCCGATGTATTGTTGCGAAGTACGACGCTGTCGTTGTTCCGTTCTTCAGAGTTCGTTCCTGAGAGACAAAAAAAAGTGATGATGAACGTACTTGGAGTATTATGGTTCCACCGAAGCAGGACTTAAGAAAGAGTAGCAAGCCTTAGCAATCGCAAACAAAAATGGACAGCTTTAAGATAAAATTAGAGATAGGATGAAGATGAGGTACCTACAAAATAAATATGACATTGGTATAAGCCGAGTAGAGTTAAATGCAATCTGTACTCAAAATAATAATACTCAATTCAGGCTGAGTATATTTCCAAATATTCTGTAGCACATACTCTGCTACCGGTAACAAGGAAATTTTTTCTCAAACTAGCGATCTAGCAAAAATTCTTTCCGAAAGAGCGTCAGCGGTAGCACGTAAAAAATCTTTAATTATCGTTACCGGTAGCGATAGCGCGGAAATTCATTTTCAAAGTAGCGTTACCGGTAGCGATATAGGTATCTTTTGATGTAGAACCACAGAAAACATTGACATTCTCTGCATTACACATACCACTTTCTGCCAAGTAGTAGAATCGATAACCTTCTTAGCGGTAGTTATAATTGTAGCGCGGATGTTTATAGTGTTGTAAGAAGCATTAGCAGAGGGCCTGTGCATAAGAGCCACGCACAAGTATGTCCTGCTTCTGGCGGAAATAAAAAAAATGGTCATATTTTCATTTAAAAGCCAGTGCTAAAACTAGGAAACGGACCACCACTTTCTTGTAGGTAGACCGAGCAAAGTGCATGTCATGAAACCTTGCTTCCATAGGAAAAGTATATTGCTGAAGCCACTCGAGAAGGGGCAAGTCGAGCCCAAGGCCTGCGTTGGGGTACTGAGGTGCGTGGATGTGAGTATCAACGAGACCAGGCATTAGAAACTCACTATGAGATAAAATTATCAATCACCATGTATACAAAAAGGAAAAAAGCAAATTTACATTGTCAGGCACAGAGGGCATACCATTGTCCAAGAATGTAGATACTGTCACTCGTGAGAGCATACTGTTCCTTCAATTCCTCCAAATGCTCCTCCACATCCACAAACAGAATCTAAATTTTTAGTAAAGGTTGTAATAATTTAGAACTGAATTTAAATCAATATTTTTAAAACCTTACCTTCCCATTCTTTACACCAATGACTCCATTCGATACAATTTGCAGTGGTTCATCGGAGGATATGGAATGAATATATGAACCCAGGAATACACGAATCTTTCCTTCTTTTTCTGTTGACATTCTTCTACTTTCACTTACTACTAGTAACTTTAGTTCTTAGAGTGTTAAATTAGTGATAACTGAAAGGAAAATTAAAAGGATTTGTAAAATTTGTCTACAATTTAGTTGAGTAATCTCATCACGAGACTCTCGTGTCGAACAGTACTTACAGTATGAAGTTGCAGCATGGAATAGTTATCGTAAATCAGAATGACAAACCGATCGGAAGTAACTTGGATACACAGTTGCAGAATCGCAACCATTTCGCAACTAGGTTGCGGCAGGTTGCGAGTTGCGATTGCGGAGTTGCGGAGCAGAATAACGAAAATTGCGAATGCGGAGTTGCGGCCAAATTGAGAATTATAAAAGTTGCGATTGCGGCGTTGCGGCCAATTATGGAATTTGCAATAGTTGCGGTTGCGGCGTTGCGGGATGTAAAATGCAAAAGTTGCGGTTGCGGAGTTGCGGGTGTCAGAAATAACAGCTGAAAATACGGAGTTGCGATCTCTGTGAAGTAGTTGCGGGAAATAGTTTGATATTGTGCGCAACTATTATGCCCTGACTTGGGATGGGCTCGGTTGTGTTGGTCAAATATGTGAAGTTGTAAAGCGGCTTTGTATAACCACAGATCTAACTTCAGTAAACTCGAAACTGAAACCAAAATTTAGTTCTTGAACACCTGTGTTACAGAGGACCCAGTAATTTATTCCTCTTAATAAATTCAAATTATTTATCAAGGGGAAAAGTCCCGTGTGCGGTGTGGCGTTGAGTCTGTCTTTGCAATCTCAAACGCTCCTGTTGAGTATGATACCTAGTGATGGGCAAAATTCCCGAAGTGAATTTTGATATCATTATAAGCATTCTTTATTACATTTCTCCATGTGTCCCAGTTTGGCCTGAGTCAGTCACTACCTCTGTGAGTCATGACAGATTTTATAAACTTTGGACTTGACTTTGAGTAAGAGTCTGGAGTTATGCGAAACAAAATAGGTAAAACAAGTGCTATATTGGCACATGATGGAAAAGTGTCATCATTTCTAAGTAGGAGTCGACTCGTAGAGTCATGACTCTGACTCCTAACCGGAAAGGAGTCAGGGTCATCAAATGACTACCGACTCCGAAAAACATGAACTTCTCCCCACCAGATCGAGTTCTTTTAAGCAACGAAAATGTTTCGTGACTGAATTTGACTTTTACACTGCAGTGTGTTAACTAAAACACACTCTGAAGTTCCATTAAATTCGTGTACATAGATGGGAATAGAAAAATAAGGAAGAATTCATTGCGGAATTCAGACATATTTCCATGCGTGTTCACTATAATCTGATAAAATGACTCTGCGGACAGGTAGGTAGTAGGTTCACTAAGGCGGGAAGTTCAGTATAGCCGATTTCATTATAGCCGGACTACTTAACGCATAACCTCCCATTTGCTTGGCAGGGATCGGACAGTGTGGTTTGCTATAGCTTGAGTTATATTATACCTGGAGTCACTATACCCGGTGTGGAAAGGATTCTGTATCGCCTGGTGGTTAGATGTGAGGAGACTTGTACTCTAACAGTAGCCAAGCGAGGCTTTAATCTTCAGAGACAATGAAAAGTATGAGTAAAGAGGTCTCCTGTGAGATAAGGAGACCCATGGTCCAGTGTAGAAATAGACAGGCTACTCTACTGCTTGTCTCAAACCGGACTTTACTGTATTATCAAAATTGCTATGAGAAATTTACAAAAACTGTCTTTGATTGGTGTTTTTCAAAATTCCTCATAGGATACCTTGGATATTATTATACAAATTTATTTATACAACAATTTTATAATATAAAATAAATCACCTCGGTGATTTACTTTCATCATTATTTAAATGATTTTGGTAGTCAGTCTATACTGAAACAATTGGGAAGCCTTTCATTCCAGAGAGTATGGAACAGGCCATTCAATCACGAAGTCATGTAATCATGAGTCACCGGATCGCGGTACCTATTTCTACTCACAAAAATTATGGGATTTCATTATAAAATTTATGTGAGTTTGGTGATTAATTTTGGCAGTTAAATCTATTGTTTGTAGAATATTTTTCCACATTAGAACAAAAAAATTCTTATGGTCAAATTTTACCATGCTTGTTAAATGTTTACGATTATTTATCTTCGTAATATCTGATTTCCGAGAATAAGTTAACTTTTTTAATAATTTTTCTCAGGAAATAACAGTGTACAGATTTCTGTATTCATAATTAAGATAGACAATTGAAAATTAATATGCGGCAACCATGAACAAAAATATATCGCTTAAACAATGTTATTTCAACAATCTCGTGTCTGACACAAAATCTCCTACTCACTTTCAGTATTACATCAACATTTAATTGTTATTAACAACCAATAGTTTATTTTCTATTCTCGACACGAGTAATATTTTAACTGTAATAAAATATGATTGGCTTAATAAAAAAAAAAAAGATTATGAAAAAAAAATATTCAGATTAACTGCTCAAAATTTGCTTAAGATGTGATAGGCATAAATTAAAGACATAAGTTGTATGACAATACACTCAATATTCCTGTGAGATTTATTTCATTGCAAACTGCATAATGATTTTTAGCAAATTTTTTCGACTAAATGTAAGTGCAAAGCTGTTTCTCTGAGTCTTCAAAAATTTCCAACCCTGCTCATTATTTTCGGTTTAGGATGCCCAGTAATTAGATGTAAGTATTAGGTTCCAGGAGCATTTTCCCTAGATCGAGAGGCATGTAGAGTTGTTTGTGTATTTCATAATTATTGAACGGATTTTCCATTAACAGCACTCTGGTCATAATTATAAAATTTAAGGAAGTTACTTTTGGTCTTACTCTTAGCTCTTTTGATGGAGAAATTCCGTTTTATTATTTTGTCCAACAAACTTTGTTGAGGAATTTTTTTTTGGTCATATGCAAGGTTCTCAATTAAAAGTGGTAAAAATTATGGCTTTAAGTACTTAAAAAGTCCTATAAAACCTGCAAAAAAGTGCTAAAATGTGCTATAAATGCTGAAAAGTGGTTAAGAAAAGTGGCTGAAAAAAAAATTAATATTCAACTTCATTCAAACAGAATCACGATCTTAAAAGTAAACATTAGAAATACAATGTAGCCCAAGACACCGACTCAAAACCGCTGATAATTTCTAACCAATACATGTCAATTGTCGACGATTGTCAGAAACATGCCAATCTTTTGTTAGTACAGTAAAGTTCGGTTATAGTGATCATGTACGGACCGGCAAAATTGTTCAGCAATAGCCGGAGTTCATTATATCCGTATAGTGAACGGACACTTCAATTTAATAATTGTTTATTACATCCAAATATTTCACTATAAATTCAGCTAAGCCGATTTGGAGAAGCACTGGGTAATGGGGATTTGCTTGAGATCATTTGATGAGCGCAGAATCCAACTTTGGATAGTTACATCGGCGTTAGTGTTTTATATTCTAAGAATTTGATATTTCAATTTTAGCTAATTGCTTAAATGTAACCTAATTATATTTCAACACTTTTATTATTAACTTACACCACAAAATCTTTGGAAGTCTTCTTCAATTTTAGATTTTAAAATAAAAGAAATTGTAGAGTTTCCAATCTTATATTTCTCACATAACATTTGGCGAGGTGTGTTGGAAGACAAGTGCAGCAATGATATCGAATTTATCGTTTAAGGACAACGCAGTGCGCTTTTGGCCTGATTTTGACATTGTGAATTACTAATTTACTTAATAAACTAAAACTCACTCAGCATGCAAGTCTGGTGCATAGATGGGCAGGCATAAAAGTATAAGGAACAGTAGTAGCAAAAGGTATCATTACGTAATTCAGACATATTTCACTACAACCGAACAAAATGACTCTCGGGACCGGTAGGTTTGGTTCACTAAGGCCGGAAGTTCAGTATAGCTGATTTTATTATAGCCGGACTACTTAATACATAATCTCCCAATTGCTTGGCAGGGACCGGAAAGTGTGGTTTGCTATAGCCAACTCACTATAGCCGAACTTTACTGTATATTCAAATTTCAGAATAAAATATTAGACGGAGTCAAAGCATGTCTCCATGTCGGTCAAATTTGGTTCAGATTTTTAGTGATAAAATAGTAGAAACATTTCCTTTAATTTTCTGAGCTTATTGGCTATGTTTTATAAAACTGGCGTTCTGCATGAGGGTAAGATGAGCTCTATAGAAATTCCTCTATTCGAGCTTGGGCACAAGTGAAATACAATTTTTCTAAAAATGGTTCAGCTCTTTCAGTATAGTTTTGCCACCAACAGTCGATTCTCATCTCTTTAACAATCTATTGTATCGTAAAACTATTAATTAATAGTGGTACGTACCATGGTTAATAACCCATTGTAGCGGATTAATAAAACATGGAAGTGACGTCATACCAGGGTTTTAAATCCTGAACCATATGTTAAAACATATGGTATTTCAGTGCATTTGCGCTCGTGACCTGGTCACCCTTGATCTCTGGGGAATGTTCCAAAAGAAAATTTAAGCGTTTATTTTCAACTTTGTCGTTGTAAAACTTTAAAAAACCTCTCCGTTCCAGAGATATTCGAGTTTAAAAAATATACCATGAAAGGTCATATTTTCATGAAGTGCGTCTGCCCGTCTGTTTTGGTTATTGAAACTACCTATCCAAAATTATTTATGCAAGTACTTTTAAAATTAACTATATCATAATTGTTACAATAATAAATGTATGAAAAATTATTTTGTCCTATTTGAAAGTTCTTAATATATATTCATCAACTTCACTAACTTCAACACTATATATGACTGACGTCTCTCTCTGTCTGCGGCTTCTCTCATTACATTTCGTTACTATACAAAAAGACAACATCATAGTTTGTCTTCAGTTTACTGCACCAAATAGAAGTAAGTTAATTTTTACGTTTTGCTATTCTTACTTGCCGACCACTGTATACGCGAGTTGGCTATACACTGTTAGGACCATAATGCGTCAACTTACAAGATATTGCAAAATATTAATCATCTAGATTGTCCACGTTCGGTTTCAAATTTACTACGTATTTTAATAATTAAATTCACTTCAATTTGTATTTAAGATGTATGTAAGATTTTGGGAAAATAGAAAAAAAATGAAATGAAGAAAATTTAACAAATTTGATCCAATTTTTAATTTTTTAATTTTAATTTAACGGGGAATTCAACCTAATTTTTTCTCCCATGGCGATCTTTGTCCCCTGGACGATAGTCGGGATGGAATTCCTTGTCGCCGTGCATGTGCCCTGTTTGCTGGCACCGAAAACAAACAGGCTTTCCGTCAAACGAATACAGTTGGGACTTCGGGATCCACCCGGGTCCCCTTCGGCCGGATCCACTTGCCGGATCTCTTGACGACCCAGCCGTCTCAACCCGTGGCACTGGTGGTGGAGTGGAGCGACGTTCCCGCTCCCGAGCCCGTGATTCCCGACCGATCCTCTCGGCGCGATTGACCGGCGGTGGATTTGCCGGTCTTGGTACAAACGATCGATATTGGCGGAACGGTTTAATTTTTTGCCGAAGATCGGCCTTTTCTCCGGGATTCCGGAGAACTAGATGGCTCAAGAGTGATGAAACCTCTGGAGCCGAAGTTGAAATTCTGGCCGTACTATCGGCCAAACCCGGTGGAGGAGTGTCCCAAACTTGTACCGACTGTCCAAGTCCAAGACGGGACCACATTGGACTCAATCGCCGCCGCCGCGGTGGAATTTGCCGCTCAATTTGTCTCAACCGATCTCTGACAGGAGTCACGCGACAGAAACGTTTAGGTGGGCGAATACGGCTCGGTGACGGTGACTTACGAGAACAAAGATTTTCACGCCTGTGCGGAGAACGGGAGAGAGGAGAACTGGAGCAAGGAGAACTGGAGCGAATTGGATGATAGCAAGACGGCTCTACCTTCCAAACCTCCGACGCCAACTGGGAGCGAGGTGGTGGTGTTGGCTCTCTCAAAAGCTACTCTAACTCCCCAGCAGGACCCAAAAATTCACCCAAAACTTCCACTTCTCCCGGCTTCTCCGGGGACAGGACGACCTCGTCCTCGAGGAAATTTTTCACTTTGATCGAGTGGAGGTCGATCAAATCTATTTCCATGTCCGAATCCATAATCCTGGAAAAGAAGCAAGAGTTTGGTTTTAAAATCTTTGTCCGTGGAAAAATTTAGTGAAAATTAACGGTGAATGAACGGTAAGAGAAAGAATCGATAAAGAATAACAGAAAAAAATCCAAATTTGTGAGGCCCAAAGTACGAAAAAACGGTAATTAAATGGTAAATCTTTAAGAATCTGACTCTGATTCGCTATAGCGAGGTCGTAATTGTCGATAAGTCGCTCTTGGTTTTAAACGATTTGCCCATTTATTCGGTGTAAAATCAGACTTATTCGTGGGAAAACCTACTCGAGCAGGAACACTGCCCTATTCGAATCGATGTTTCGACTGTCAGTGGGGACGACAGAAGGAAAATCAGAATGAACGGAATTTCATTCTGACAAGTGTGGCATATTGTCAGTAGAAGATTGAATCGGCGGTGGAGACGAAAGTTTTGGTAAATCGGAATCTAGCTCCAACTGAGAAAACGTATCATCTTCTAATTCAGGAATACCATCGGTTCTTTCTGTCGTATGGTATAATTTGACATTTTGTAGCGAAACAATTTTGGATTTTTGCCTCGCAGCATTTGGCGACGTCTCAACAAGGATGTTTGTTGGACTTGTATGTTTGATAACACGAAATGTCCCCTTCCATTTCTCAGCCAACTTACTAGAAAGACCCCGTTTTACACGTAAATTTTCGAATTGCTACAAGCTGATCTTTCTCATAAGTGATTGGCAGATGTGCGGAATTGAACGATTGTTGTGAATTTTGCTGAGCCACGATGGTATTTCTTCTGGCCTCAGCTATGGCTTCCTGAACACGAGGTATGGAAACACTCTGTTCCTCGTCTTCAAGCCATTGACGTAAAGTCGGTAAAAAATTGTCACACGGTAAATTTGGCTCCCTGCCATACACCAAAAAATACGGAGAATGTCCCGTAATTATACGAACTGTAGAACTCATCGCGAAAGCAGCCCGTGGAAGGTGCTGATCCCAATCTTTTTGGTTGGCCTGGACAAAGTTAGCGAGAAAACGTTTAACTGTCCCATTTGCCCTATCGTCAACTCCATTCGCCTGAGGATGATATGGAGCTGTGATTAACTTGATTCCTCGAGTCGCAGCAAAATGAGAAAATTCCATGGAAGTGAAATGTGTCCCCTGATCGGTGAGAATTTAAATCGGACAACCGTGACGACGAAGAATCAAAGTGTGACCCCTGTGTTTCCACCTCACTCAACAGAGAACCTGCCGATCCCTCTTTCTCCTTTCTCTGCTTTGCTCCTGTCCAATCAAAACACATTCTGTAATGCTGATAGATGGTGAATTGAGAAAGAACTCGAGGGTTTTGACCCCTGTATGTGTTTCCACCTGACTGAACAGAGAATCTGCCGACCCCTCTTTTTGCCTCTGCTTTGTTACATTGTTTTGCATTGCACATTCGTCTTTGTAACCGCGATTCAGCAAAATCGTCGTCGCGTTTGTAAAATTCGCTGTCGCGACTCTATGTGCATACACCCTAAGGCCGCAAATCCCCAATGACATCTGTCATCTAAAATAATTTAAAATTTATTGAAAAGTTCTCCCAAATTCTAAGCATCTATGAGTATGAATAGGCGCAAATCCAAAAATTTGAGCCACTGAATTTCTAATTTAAAAATACCAGCGGAAAGACACCCATAAAATTGTAGTCCCCTAATTTAGTAGTCGAATTAGTCTATAATTTTAACGAATAGTAATGTATTTAGCGGCCCTAAAAACAGCTTTAGGATATTTGTTCTGAATTATTTAAATTAAATTTATGGACTCTTTTTTTTTTGGCAAATAGGAAATGATAATGCATAGTAGAGATAATTTACGTTTTGGGATTTGATACTACTGTAATTCTGAAATCTGCATTCAAATAATATTTGTGAAATGTTTCAATTTATTGGGTTTTTCCGCTAGAAATCAAGTTTATTTTTCTTAAAATTTGGCTATTTCCACTACCTATGTCATCACAAAGGAGCTTCTGTTAGTGCTGCTTACGATCTTTGCAGCTTTTATATTAAAAATTAGATTCAGTCATTCCGTTCCCAATCCGGAGCATAGGTGCCTTTTATTCAGTAGTATTAATTGATAATCGTCTTAATTATTATAATATTAAAATTAATAATGTATTAGCTTAAAATTTACTTGCTATGTGCCATTTATCTAGTGATCAAATTGTATGGCAAAAATGCATTAAATCTATTAAGACCCTCACATTCCGTGTGACCATCAATTTCTTATTTGATACATCGTCGAGTCTAAAATCAAGCCATATTTTCTATATTGCACCTTAACTATAACTTATATTTATTGCTTAGAATAATAGCCAGAATTATGCTACAGGATCTGTTCAGTTTTGAGGCAAGTCGTATGGCTCAGGGTGAGTTTTCGAAAGTGAAAACCTTAATGCAATAAATGCTAAATACATAAAAAATGAAATTCGATATTCTAGGTGCATCAAATGCCCTAGTGAATTTAAAAAACATTGCATTTACCCATTCTCTTCACATTGACACTTTGCTTGCTGTCGAATAAGTAAAATTAAATAGCTTGACACTAATATACGGAGGATTAGTGTCAAAAAGCGGTATTTGAGAATAAGGCTTCAAAAAACATCATTATTGGAAGTGCGGCATCAACAACACTAAATAGTATTTTTTAAATAGCAGAATCAAAAAAAAACACATTAAAAAGCATTACTTTTGGAAACTGGCATACTTTAATGTCGGATCCACAAATTGCCAAAAAATTTAATTCCTAATCATTTCTGGTATAATGTTTGTCAAAGATAAACTCCAAGTGTTTCTTATAAAGTTAAACTTCAAGAAACCAAGTGGAGGAGTTGGCTTAGCCTTGTTGGTCAAATTCCATCTGGTCTTTCGTTACTTTAAGTATTAGTATTAGATTATATTCTGTAGAAGATAATCTAATCTAATTCTAATATCATAATACCATTCATAATTCTAATATCAAGAAAAAATTCTTCGTATATTAAAAACAATTTAACTTAAGTCACCTGGTTGAAAACACCAAATTTGTTTAAATTATGTTGTGTTCAAATCCGTTCATTCCATGGAATCAACAATACTTACTTAAAATTCGTCCAACAAAACAGGTCAGCGGATATATGTGCCAAGTCAAAACAAATACTCAAACGCTACCATTATATGAGCACTTGAAGTCAAAAGTTGAAACAAAAATTGAACAGAATAATATGATATTAGAAGGAAACGTCAAATGTAAAAATCAGGCACAAATAGGTTATCGACATGTTTATACATTCAAATACTCATGTATTTATGCATCACGGGGTAGTTTCTGACAAATCTCCAAAAATCAATTTGAAGTAGATTGTTCCTCTATAGACAATATAAGAAGACGCAAACAATGGATAGTGTCCTCACAATAGCAGCAATTTCATATGAAATATATCCGGCATAAATTATATACTAGACACAGTACGTATTCTTTCTTTTCTGTCTATTCTTTTCCGAAAATAAACTACGATCGTGCATTTGCAATCAAGCATTGCAATATTTGTGATAAAAATTAATTCTTTGTTTGGAAATTATTATTTTTAATTGCCACGTATTGAAATAACTAGCAAATTTATGAGTACTGACTCTAGAGTTCCTGTGTAGTAAATACAAATTTTAAGTGAGACAGATGTCAAGAAATTTTCTGTGTACATTGACCCAAAGTGATTCATGTTTAATAGTTTCATCAAACTTTATGAAATTTTTAATAATTTTCATAAACTTTATAAACTCTGACTGTTGTCACGTGGCAGTCAAAGTGACATAGCTTTTGTTCTATAAACTCCATTACTTTTATAAACTTTGCAATTGATAAACGCAAAGTGTCTAATTTATTCATAATTTTTCGTACCTGTAACATTTTGTTCAAAACAAACCCAGGCAGTGAAAAGTATAGCTAGCTCTTTGTGATAGACAACTTGATTGATATATACAGTAAGACAGAGAAGACTTCCTGAAACCCATGCCGCTAGCATTTCAAATTTCTCATCCTTAGGTGAAAAGTAAAAATTGATAATTAAAAGTATTAAATTTTTGACAAAATACAACAAGTGGAGAAATCCATTGAAAATATATATGAAGAAAAACTTGTTCTTTCTGCTACTAAAAGTAACTTTTATATCATCTTCATTGTATTTGTATGGCATATACCCTAATATTATTCCAAGATCAAAAGTGTACTTGTACAATTTTGTGTAAGGTTTCGATAATAAAATTAGGAAAGGCTTTCCTATCATAGTTCCAAGCAACTTATGTCATTTGTAAATACCAATACTTCTTTTCCCTGATGTGATTTTTGTTAGACTACTAGAATTTCTCAACTTAAGTCACGCAGTAGAGTATATTTGTACCGAACAATTATCAGCAATTATCATGAAAACTTGTTTGCACGACCAGCAAACCTAGAATGGTTTTACTAAACGATCAGTTTTCATGTCGTGTATGTATCGAATAGTTCTTTATTCATCGATTACACTGAACATGTACTCGAATCTATGTCAATATTGTGCAGAGTGCCTAGTTGTAGTTCTAATTTGTAACTGAATTGTAATGTTATTCAAAATCCATATTATCAATCGAATCTATGGCAACACACCCCTTCCCAGACTGTTCCGCCACTCATCCATGGGAGAATCTTATACATGGATGAAATTGTCCATTCAGAAATTCTCAATGTGAGGAACAGTCAATGGTAGAAACTGCCCATGAGAAATTGTCATTTCTATAATTCTACGACACACAATTGTTTTCAGGAAATTGTCAGAGCAGGAGGTGCCTTAAAGGATAAGAAATGCAACAATAAAAAATGTTTATTTAATGATTATGTGCATTTGGCCTATATTTTGCTCGCTCATTGCTCCATATATTGAAGTACAAACGAGCACGTGATGCCAATCTGTACTTGCATCTTAAAAATTTCATCACAGGTTGTTGTTTCTCCCACTTCCTCTGGTTGGTTTACCAAATTTGTAGATATTTATAGTATCACGTACAAGGTTATCTATGAGTTTCAACATACTGGTAGAATTAAGCATTCCGCTAGTCGATGATACATTACCATCGTCAAATGTAATTAAAGTAATATTTTAGATAACATTTAATAAACGATTGACGAGATTAAAGCAAATGATGATAAATGTGAACGTTGTGAGTAACCCTAAACGTAATTAAAGTAATATTTTAGGTAGTATTTAATAAACTTTTGACAAGATTGAAGCAAATGATGATAAATGTAACCGTTGTGAGTACCCTTAAAAGTTAACATTGACATCTTATAAGGTTAAGGAATTATCTGTACAGCCTACCAAATGGCTGTGAATCGGACAATTATTTTTCTATCGTATTTAAGAATATGCGGACGTTGTACCGCTGGGATACATTATTATAGGTAGGTTGATCTAGTTTCAGTAGTGTTAGGACGCTTCCATTAAGGCAGTGTTAAATAATGAGAAGAAAGTATTCCTTTTGCGCTCAAAAGTATATTTGAATCGTAAGTAGTCTGTTCTCTTATTTTTCCAATTTATTACATCAGCTTATTTTTCTCCTTTCTGCAATACGGCTTGCGTTTTACCAATTGTTTTTGTAGAACGATTTTCTATTTGTCACTCCATTCTGGATCACGTTCAGCCGTTCTATTGGTTTTTGAGCAAGGTTTGTTGTATGACCAGCTTGCGCCAGCGTACAGTATGTCATGTATGCGATTTTCTAATGAGAACTTTCCCGTTTATTGGTGATACAAACCTATATCTATTTCTATGTCATTCTAATAATGTCAAGTATATATTCTATTAGTTCACAGCATACAGTAACTTTGCACATAGAATTGACTCTTTATTATATTGTTAGGTATCTTTAGTCGCACTGCAAATCTATATCTATTTCCATTTGATTCTGCTTTGTCAAATAGATCTTTTTGTTTCACACCTTATAGTAATTTTGAATCTAAAATTACAGCATTATTATTTTATCTATAAGTGTCTCTATTTGGCTTTGCAAAGCTAAATCTTTCTATTTCATTCGTCAATGAACATTCATGATAATTTTAGTCAATGGGAAAAATGCCTTGATCTGTAACAGATTCAAGTCAAAGAAAGTAACAAAAGTCAATGAGTTGACATATTGTCTATGAAACAATTAACTAAATGACAAAACTAACGGCATTATCCTTTCGATGAAGTTAAGAGGTTATTTTTCATACCGTATAATAGTAAATTTTAGAAATTTACTTAAAAATTTTAACCCGAAAATTTGGCGAGCTAGCTCACGACTAATTCCCGTTACTCAAGTGAGCCAATGCTCCAGCTCAGCTCGGCTCGTGGCCCGTTCATTTACAAATGAGTTGAATTATCTCAGCTCAACTCGGCTCAAACTCGACTCGCTTGTTTAGCTCGCGAGCTGGCTCTGCTCGTTTGCAAGCCTAGTTTCAAGCAATTCACCAATTCAAAAAAATTTTTTTGGAATGATATATAGTCCATGGATTATTTCATAATCTATTATTATTTCTCATGGATGACTCATGATCATATGATACATTTTTCTGAAAACCAGTGTACTTGGCTGTGGTGGTTACGTTGACTGTGGTTGGGCCTCTACAACTTCTAAGTTATGAATTATGAATTAACAAATCACAGTAGTAGGTAATCAGTGCTTTTATGGGTTGAGGGTAATGGCCATTACGAAATGGGGAAAAATTTTAGCTTAGTTTATTTTTCAATCCAACACAGGATGAGTTCAGCATTTTAGTAATATTTAGGGTATCAAAATTCGATTGCTACCCATAAAACGGTTTTCGGATTCGAATGGGCTTCTATGCCAATTTTAATTTAAGCACATCATATTAAGAAAGTAAAAATAACCGCCCCAAACTACACTAAAGTAAAAACAAAAATTAGTATTTGCTTATGTTAAATTACCTTGACAACTCTTGTAATATCGAAATCTCGGTTGCCTGTAGGAATTAGAGCTCAAAAAATTAATTTTGAAAACAAATTGAGTTACTGGCTAACCTTATCATAGTCAGTTTGGATTAATTCTTCATAGCAACCTTGGCCCATTCATTCCCACGTAAGGAGCTACTGTCTCATGTGTACAGTAGAGTGCATCTTATACTTTTATCTCCACATCATGTTTATAATGAAGCGAAGAAAATTAAAAAAATTAGGAAGCGCATTCATTGATAAGTAATAAATTCCTCACTTAAAATGTCGTCACCGCTGGTGGTCTTCATAGTTAATCTGATATTGGAATGACTTGAGGTAGGAAATGCATAAAAAAATGTCACTTCAAATTAGAACGAAAATACGATTCAGTAAATTTGGTACTAATTTTTTGAAGTAAACACTATATTTCAGTTTTTTCTAGTTCAGTGTTGTTCAATGTTGTGTGTAGTATTAAATGCGTAAAGCCAGCAAAAGAAGTTGTTTGGTCTGGCCATATTCCATTTCTTAGATTGGTAGTGGTATTTAGTATCTGTTTTATTTACGTGAAAATGGAATCGTGTAAATGTATAATCATTTAAAGTCTCTTCGAGACTCGACATTGATTTACTGCATAAGTATCCGGCAGACGGAATGAGTGGTCGGATTCAACACTTGTTGGTGCAATACGTTTTAGATAATTATGTATCAATTAATGGTAAATTCGTCTAGTCCTTCCTGCGTCAAACATGCTCATTTCCTTCTTGCTGTAACGATGAGGTTTCAATCTTAAGTTTATTCTTATGTGGAATATTTCTGACATTGCCGAGACGCCATCTTAAATTTATACTAAATACCACTTCTATTGATTTCTTAATGTTTTTTTTTGTTATTTGATTTAAAACGAAAGCTCAACTTGTTCCGACTCAATCTAAAAATCGTCTCGAATGAGTTCGGTTTAGCGGAACCTGAATACTATTTATGCATCGGCTTATACGTCAGGCTTACCATATTTTAAAGATATATCTGAATAAAACCAGTTATAAAAAATATTATCAAAATTTGTTTACAGTGTAAATAAATACAGGGGTATGTTTGCCAATTTTTGCACACAGTATTATACCGAATTGAGCCCAATTTCAAACTCTTAAACACCCCAAATACTAACTCTGTTGCTTGAGATTCTGCAACGTTTTTAGAACTAACACCAGTCATTTTAAGCTCTCCACTAACTCAAAACCTTTCTGGACAATTATATGTACAAGAAATATTAACTAGAACCAAAATTGATTATTAATTTTGAGATTGGTATTGTTTTTTAGTTTGGTTGTTCAGAATAGAGACGACCCTTGCATTGACGTTTGGTGATAGAACCCGGTTTCACTGAATCTGAAACCAGATTCCCGATTGTAGAAAATAAGTGAAATCACCGGTTTAAAACCGGTTTTGAAATCCGGTTTGATAACCCTAATAGTGTCTACATAACAAAGCTCGGCGGTTTGGACTCCTAGCGGTGAGCTCTTGCTCACTTAGGCCCTTTTGTGAAAATCTCAATAGAAAAGGAATTTGAGGACTAGGGCTCATGGAAGCAGTCAGCTTATTAGTCAGATTGAAAGAATGATTTTTGAAAAAAGCCTGAGCAGATACTAATGGAGCATTTCGAAAATAGCCCTAGCCCAAGCAGAGCCCAGCGGAGTTCTTCAATGACACTTCCAAAGGACTAAATCAGTAATGTCCAGTGATCATTTTAAAAATACCCCAAGAGACAATTTTCAAACGAGTCCAAGAAAGAATTTCTGAAAGAGTCTGGTAGCGAGCAGAGCCTAAGGAGACTTTTTAACAAATTACGAGCAGTGCAGAGATCATTGGAATATTTTCAAAAGAGCCCGAGCAGATCTCAAAGGAGTAATTTCAAAAGAGCCCGAGCAGACTCAAAATTAATTTTTTTTGATTAGCCCGAGCAGAGACCTAACTCAAAGGCCGAGCTTTGCTATATAGTAAACTAATAGTTCCCCGTTCGAAAAGGTGATTTAAATTTTTTACAAATTAAATGAAATATTTGCTATTGCACAGATCATCGTTAAGTTCTTAATCGGTTTGGTCTAGCTCAAACTTTTTCCTTCATATCAATGAAATTATACACTCAGGGTCTGTTCGTAAAAAGCAAAACAATTTACTGCAGTTGACATTTGGGTCTCACTAGGCACGACGAGAGGGAAGACGGAAGAGGCACGACGTGCTTTAGGGTTATGATAAGTTTGGTCTTGGTGGGATAGAAAAGTTTTGCACGGCAAAAGACTCATTACTGGTGATAGTAAGTTGAACAATGTATTAAACCTAAATTAAATAAGGATCAACAAAAATTATGTAAAATAGTGACAAACCCAAATTTGTAAATGCTCTATAACCATAAATGCCTATCACATTGTAATTTGCTGTGGGACACCTTGTATTTGGTTGTGTACACTTCCCGGCCATGTTGTTTGGAAGTGCAGATATAGTGAACATACCTGTCCGGTTGCGAATGGGAATTTTTTTTCCTATATTCAAAAGTTGAACAAATATCCTTCCTCTCTCACTACCTTGGGTGACGCTACAAAGATGGGCAAATCGACAAACCATAATTCAAACATAGTTTGAATGAAATAAATATAATATATTAAGTTAATCCTAATACAACAGTTTTCTAAGCTAAATTAAAACTAATATTTAAATAATTTTCTGCTTGTTTTGGCAGATGAAACTAAAGCAGACCCAAATAATACTAGGTGCATATTAGTGTTAAATGTGGCTATAACCCCCATTTCTCCCTGTCACTAGGCAGCGGGAATTAGTGCTGCATCCTCTGGAACTTGAATCTTGAAGACAAGATATAATGACGCAAATTTTAATTCACTAAATTCAATAATATATTAATCTAAATCCAAGTTTCAGATATTCTTTATTAACTACCAATCGTATAAGCCCATCCCTTTGAGCGCTGTGAAAATGGAGCAGAAAGAGCGTGGTGAGATCCGATTACCAAAGACAAAGAAATGGTGATTATGTTAGTCATGGATGGGTTTATACGATTGATAGTTTATACAAATATTTGAAACTTGGATTTAGATTAATGTGTTATTGAAATTAGTGAATTAAAATTTGCATCATTATATTTTCTCTTTTAAATTCAAGCTCCAGGGGAAGCAGCACTAGTTCCCGCTGCCTACTGACAGGGAGAAATGGGGACTACAACAGCCACATTTAACACTTATGTGTTAGATTTTTTACTAATCTGCACCTTTCGTGTTATTTGGGTCTGCCTTCGTTTCATCTGCCAAAACAGACAGAAAATAATTTAAATATTAGTTTTAATTTAGCTTAGAAAACTGTTGTATTAGGATTAACTTAATATATTATATTTATTTCATTCAAACTATGTTTGAATTATGGTTTGTCGATTTGCCCATCTTTGTAGCGTCACCCAAGGTAGTGAGAGAGGAAGGATATTTGTTCAACTTTTGAGTATAGGAAAAAAAATTCCCATTCGCAACCGGACAGCCGGTAACATATACGTAAGTTGAACATAAAATCAGAAAAATACCAAACAATACAACTTAGCAAAATGTTGTATTCTTATTTTTGAATCCCCATTTTTTATGAGAATTTTTTGAAAAGCAGGGCCCATGGAGACTGTTTGTTTGAAAGCTGAGCTTTATAGGGTCGTTCCGTTTTATAATTTGACTTGGGAATTTTTTGGGAAAAGTTTTGAGTGTTCTGTGTTAGAAATTTTTTATTGATTTTTACGAATAAATTAAATAATTAATTAAAAAAGTTAAGTCTGACTTTCTATTTGTAAATTACTTGAGGGTTTTATTAGACTATCTTCATCAGTTTATTTTATTTCTAAGTAAAATATCGCTCTGTCACATGGATCATGCGCACCTGATGCTGTCCTAATCAATGCATCGCTAAATACAACTGCCGTAAATTATTCACATTTATTTTTAGAGTTTTTTTTAAATCCACTAAACATGAGAGAATATAATTTAATAATGAATTACGGGTAATATTTTTAAGTGTTGGAATGATTGGACAGCTAAATTTAAAATTCTTGTCTAGGCTCAAGCGCACGTTTTATATGATCCGCTTTCCCTATCATTCCAACACTAAAAATGTTAGAGCGATATTTTACTAATAATAAAATTACTGATAAAAATAGTGTACTGAAACCCTAGTAATTTAATTACGATATAGAAAGTCAGACTTAATTTTATTTAAATAATTATTTAATTTATTCATAAAAATCAATAAAAATTTCTAACTTTTCCCACAAAACTCTTAAACCTAATACCAAAACGGAACGAGCCTATAAAGGGCAGCTTTCAAACAATCGGCCTCACAACATTTTGCTTAGCTATATTGTTTAGTATTTTTTTAATTTTAACCAAGGTGTTTGCCATGTTCACTACATCTGAGCTTCCAAACAAAAAGTCCAGGAAGTGTACAAAATAAAATACAAGGTGTCCCACGGCAAATTACAATGTGGCGAGGTGACAAACATTTATTGTTGTTACAAAATATTTTTAGGTTTTCCGTTTTCCGTTATTTTACAAGGTATAAAATGACCTCTACAAATGTTGCTCCAAATATTTTGGGGAGTAACCTTTCTCTTCCATATTTTTCACTATACATTTGCGCGTGGTCGAAAATTTTATTAGTTTTGTTTTAGTAATAAAAAATTTTTTTTTTCCTTAAGATGTAAGAGGTTACGCCAACACTTTGACTAATTTTTAAATCGAATTTCTCCAGAAACTATAAAAATAAGTTGCTGATTCCGAGCTTCGTTTTTCTTCGTTGGAGCTGTTGAATTGTCATTATAATATGACTATCCTTAATTTTCTAGTCACAATATTTTAATTATGCTACATTTATAATGTGAAACTTTAATTTTGGATTCAATGTAAAAAATTGTTTATTTATTTACATTTTCTGCCCGGCGGCATTTTCTATACGGCTGATTATTATTTTTATTATACATTTTCTAATATTATTTTTCTATATTTTTTACAGTTAAGTGCAAGATCTTAGGCTCATGACTTCTTGTTTAAATAATTCTTGAATCAAACCATGGGATACCTGAGTATACTAACAGCAATGATGCTTGAAGTGTCTTGCAAATGTGCTGAAAGTTTCAAATTTTAATTCTTAAAGTGGGCGAAATTAGAGCAAAAAAATTAAATTTGGGCTGGAGAAAGCGGGTGCAAATCTTTAGGCGCACGACAGATTTATTGCTTTGCAGCAGAATAAAGTATTTGGGGGGCATCTCGGGTACTTAGGTGCACTTTNATTTGGGGGGCATCTCGGGTACTTAGGTGCACTTTCACTTGCCATGTAGAGAATCAGTGAGCTTTCCCCAGTAATTGGTAGAACACTACCGTGTACCAGGAACATTTTTGCATACATTTGGTCTTTTATTTGCTCAAGTATGCTTAAGGTCAAGACATTTTCGTGGTATATAATGTACTCTGCCTAAGTGTTACACAGATTTACCAACGAAATATAATTACTATGACTTTTCCATTTTACATTTTTGGTTTAAATCCGATTGGAAATCCTGCGGGAACTATATCCCGTGCTGCTTATATTGGTAGAAAACAAAATGAAAATATTAAGGAACTCAAAACCTTGGTGAAAGTTGAATTGGAGAAAGTTATCCCAGAAATTGATACTTTAACAATATGGTGGAAATTTTCTAAACAATTATTGCTAAGGGATGCTCAGGTAGGTGTTATGCACCTTTTCCTCTCGGAGTCTACCACTTTATTCTGCTGCAAAGCAATAAATCTGTCGTGCGCCTAAAGATTTGNTCTCGGAGTCTACCACTTTATTCTGCTGCAAAGCAATAAATCTGTCGTGCGCCTAAAGATTTGCACCCGCTTTTTCCAGCCCAAATTTAATTTTTTTGCTCTAATTTCGCCCACTTTAAGAATTAAAATTTGAAACTTTCAGCACATTTGCAAGACACTTCAAGCATCATTGCTGTTAGTATACTCAGGTATCCCATGGTTTGATTCAAGAATTATTTAAACAAGAAGTCATGAGCCTAAGATCTTGCACTTAACTGTATTTCATAAAGGATGTCGGGATTTTTTGGTCTANAGCATCATTGCTGTTAGTATACTCAGGTATCCCATGGTTTGATTCAAGAATTATTTAAACAAGAAGTCATGAGCCTAAGATCTTGCACTTAACTGTATTTCATAAAGGATGTCGGGATTTTTTGGTCTAAAACTTCCGAAAAACTTCATTTCACTTCTGAAATGTCCGAGCAAGAAAATGAAACGAAGTATTTAGTTTCTGTTTCAATCCTTCATTAGTTCGATTTTGATGTTACATCTAAAAGTAGCTCTGGTCGGTCCAACTTATGTGGAGAAAAAAGAAAAGATTCAATCTTAAAAAAAACTCATCGTCGACAGCCACAGAAAAAGCAATGTTTCATACTTTTTCATTGGTGTGGCATAGTGGAAAAAGTATTCCTGCAGGAAAACTTGCTTTCCACTTCCACTTTCTTCTTATGCGATGAAGTGAGTTAGCAAAACCAATGGTGTAGAAGAAGTTTTTTCTTTATAGGCAACTTGGAAAGGAGGTTCTGCAGTTGTCTCGNAAAACTTCCGAAAAACTTCATTTCACTTCTGAAATGTCCGAGCAAGAAAATGAAACGAAGTATTTAGTTTCTGCTTCAATCCTTCATTAGTTCGATTTTGATGTAACATCTAAAAGTAGCTCTGGTCGGTCCAACTTATGTGGAGAAAAAAGAAAAGATTCAATCTTAAAAAAACTCATGGTCGACAGCCACAGAAAAAGTAATGTTTCATACTTTTTCATTGGTGTGGAATAGTGGAAAAAGTATTCCTGCAGGAAAACTTGCTTTCCACTTCCACCTTCTTCTTATGCGATGAAGTGAATTAGCAAAACCAATGGTGTAGAAGAAGTTTTTTCTTTATAGGCAACTTGGAAAGGAGGTTCTGCAGTTGTCTCGNTTAGCAAAACCAATGGTGTAGAAGAAGTTTTTTCTTTATAGGCAACTTGGAAAGGAGGTTCTGCAGTTGTCTCGGTGATTGGTGTGACCGACGTTTAAAGTCTATGTGTAAGGAGCAGGAATGGGTGGAGTTGCTTCTCAAGAAGACAAAGAAGTGTCTTGGGTTGACATGACCCATCAAGTGTCCGATAATGGTCTAATCCTATCGGGAAAAAGGCTTCCGGAAGAACTCCTTGAGCAGATAATCGCCTTCTCAGACCTCAAGGATTTCAGCAATATTACTTTGGTAAAACTCAGAAAAAGGTCTATTATAATTAATTATTATAATTCACTATCATTTTACAGGGCATTTAGTTTTGATTTACCCAAATAATGCACGCTTTCTCATTTCTGCTCAATCTTACATAATCGAGATCCATGTCATTTCCATTGAATATAAAGCAAAGTAATAACAGCTGCATCTCATAATTATTGGCACGAAACCAGAGTCATATTAAATTTATTGTCACCAAAAGAATGTTTCAATTTTTGCTGGGAAAAGATGGGATTTAGGCAGCATTTTAAATATTCGCTAAATTTTACCTGTTTGGGGAATGCGAATGCGAAATAACCAAAAAATCACATATCCCAAAGGAAATATTTGTGACATCCCTAATATGGTACCATGATCTCGCAAAAAATTGACCAAAATTCTAGTCGCATCNAAAGGAAATATTTGTGACATCCCTAATATGGTACCATGATCTCGCAAAAAATTGACCAAAATTCTAGTCGCATCGTGTTGATTCTTCGTAAGCTAATCACGACTCACGAGATAGAAAACATGTAAAAAATAACGTAGGTAATCTACGGTACTGCAAAATTTAAGACACCCTTCTTTGGTGTTGTAGGTGTGCTCGGTTTGGAAGAGCCTGACAACAAAGCGTAGTTTCTGGAAGACCGTTTACGACATTCGAGGTTCATATTGGGCTTCAATCCCCGAAGACCNCCTGACAACAAAGCGTAGTTTCTGGAAGACCGTTTACGACATTCGAGGTTCATATTGGGCTTCAATCCCCGAAGACCTTAAAATCAAAAAGGACGGGTGGGCAGCACTTTGTGTTGGGATAAAGAGGAACATTTTCTTTGGGAACCTAGTGGCAAACCCTTCCGGTGAAAACGGTAAGTTTTTCTATCATGTATAGCGAAGTGTAATAAATAAAGGCAATGATTTTGCTTTCATTTGAATTTTGGGATGAAAAGTTTACATGGAAAATAGAGTTCTGCGCCGGATTTAAACATTAGGCTTGAATTAGTGGTCTATTAATGATCGTTAGGTAGATAGACCGCGTAAACTTTTGGAGAGAAATGAACTTCCTCCACAAACCGACAGGTTTGTCATCATCATGACGCCTTGCCATCATGGCAAGGCGTCCTTCTTGCCTTTATTTATTATACTTCGCTGTATTTTCCAAAGCACAATTAATTCCTTTCAAACTTGCCGGGAATGAGGATGAATAGGAAATTTTTTTGATCCATAGGTGGTGATTCCCAATACTGATGTGACCAAAGCAAAAGAACAAAAATTTAACACATTCCTTTTTCCGTTAGGAAACTGCATGCATCAGCTGTAAGTAGTAAGCTTTTTTGTTCTTTGGCTTTGGCCATTTCGGCAGATGAGTAATAGTGAGCAAATGTCATTCAAGTATGTAAATAAGAAACAAATCTGTTTCTTGTAACTCAAATGCAAATTTCGCTTTACATTGTTGTTGGACCTACTTATAGATACAATATCGTCGTCTATGAAACTGCAAAACAGCGTATCTCAACTTCTTTTGCAATTTGTCAAAGGGGCTTTACTCTGAAAATACAAATTTTAAAGAGAGCTAAAAATTTGTTTATAACAAATTGTTGAACAAAAAAAAAAATTTTTTTTATACTGCACTACTAGGTCCAACAATAATGTTCAACAATGCATGAAACAGAATGTTTTTCATTTACATATTTGAATGACATTTGCTCTTTAGTAGACCTAGATAGGAAGAACTCTGTACCTCCTTAAAATTCCAAAAAAGAAGGTACGTGGGTTTCCGAAGACAAATCATTAAGGGACTGAATAGACGAATCACGAAGAGACTGGAGCACTTCTCCGATAATATTTAAGTTTATTATGAATTATCGTAACTTTATTTCCTTGCAAGCACCCACTTTTTGAAACGGGTTGGTGGTCTCACTTTCCAAAAAAGCAACGGGTCATTTTTGAATACCTCATACCGCAGGAGTAACATAAAATTCAATCTAGGTTCTGCTTATCTAGTTGTCTCTCATCTAGGCTGATTAGTTTACTCAAAATTTTACACTGGCATGAAAAATTGTGACTCCTGCTGAGGAGATTAGATTACTCATTAATCCTGATTCCTGACAACTGAATTTATCATTCCCCAAATGTATTTATCACCTCTGTGCCAACCAAGTTATGAATGTAGTTGGAATGAGGAAAGTGCACAGTCGCTTCGATATTATTTTGTTTATGCTATAGGAATCGATAGTTGGACGTTGGAAACGAATGACCGTGTGAGGCTAGACAATGCTCGATCGATGTTGGTGGTGGAGTCTCCGCCAGTGGGGACGGGAAGTCTACCGGTTGGACTTACGAATTCTTGCTTCGCCACATCCTACGTCTACATAAGTCTCTCTCAGGAAATTTCTTTGGGTTTCTCGTCGAAGATACTAAAGCTCATCACACCTTGCGAATTCAGGTTCTCCATTCTGTAAGTATGCTATCGTTTGGAACAAATATTTCTTTCACTTTTTGAAATCCAGCCACTCCAGGTTTCAGTTCTGTTTCGATAGCACCCACCTCAGGTGCGACTCATATTTGGGCAAATTATGGATAAGTGATTGGGTGGATGAAGGAATGGTTTTGTGTTTTTAACTGAATAGTCCGTCGAGTCTTACTCTGGGTTTACAAGTTAATAGTTAATTAATTTAAAAAATAATTATTGATAAAACAACTTCCGGACTAAAGTAACTACTTTATTAAATGTACAGAAATTAACATAAGGTTTGATTAACTTACTAAAGCTGACCCACACTAAAAATTAGTCAATCATAGCAGTAGTTATTTATATTGTCAGTTTGTAGTTGGGCTAAATGAAATTAAACAATACCCACTTCATATTCTCAGTAGTGTTCTCCAAAACTCTAATTCTGACTCTTGACTCCAAGGAATCTTGAGAGTCAGGAGTCATTTAGTGACCTATATACCAGTATTTGGCACAAAAATCAACCGTCTCAGTCCCGTCTTTAGTTAAAAACTTTTTATCCAGTCTTATAATAAAAGGCCTCCCCTTCCCGTCCCCGTCTTTTCAGAAAAAAATACTTCCCCGTCTCGTCCCGTCCCCGTCCTTCCTTAAAAAAAATTAATACCTTCCAGTCCCCGTTATATTTGTGCAAGGATGTTTATTTTATTGAAAATTAGCTTTAAAGTAAATTACATTTTGATTTGTAACCCAGAATAAGAGTCGACTGAATATTTAATAGCGTTCTCCATGACTCTGACTCAGGATTTTTTGGAGTCAGGAGTCATTTAATATGACTCCGTGTTTGAGAGTCAGATTCATGACTCTTTTCAAGCATGCACAAATTAACATATCTGACTTATTTTTACTCATCTACTTTCACTATTAAATGAATAGATAAATTTTCTTTTGTATTTTCCTACCCGAGTTTCCTTATTTTGTATTACGTGACTCGAGAGTAAGAGTCATGTCTCCAGGAATCGACTCACAACATTTAGAGTCAAAGTCATGACTTCCAATCAGTTACTCTGACAGGGAGTCATGGAAAGCACTAATATTGAGTCATTTAAAACATACAAATCAATTTTTCCATCCACCCGATCTCTTCCTCATAATTTGCCCAACTATGATCAGTAGCCGAGGTGGATGCCCTCGAAACATGAGTTAAACCTGGAGTGGGTGGAGTTCAAAAAGTGAAAGAAATATTTGTTCCAAACGATAGTACAACAACGTTCTCTGGTCTTAAGAACTTACGACATGTTCCAAGTACATTTTATCACGCAATCTGATCCACACATGTACACTCTGTTTTCTTGTCATCACTGTACTTATATGCACAATTTATGTTTACATTGCACTTAAATGTTTATTATTTTTTCAGTACTAGTACCCGATTTGATTGTGGAGGTCATGGTCACTTGAGAGTAGTCTTAGAAGACGGTAATCGTCGTCAGGTGATCAACCAAGTGCAAATTTCATTGCGTGAGCGCGAGGATTGGACATCTTACAGCTTCTGTGCCTTTTTCGACGGACAAGAAGATTTTTCACACCCAGTTTTCCGCTTTTCCTTCGGCGGTAAAGACTCAAGATTCTGGGCCGGTCATTATGGGCTCAAATTCTCCCGTGCTTCTGCTGAAGTGAAATTACTGGCACCTGATGAACCAGCTAGTGAAGAATTCCCAAGGACAACTGTGTCGTTCCGAACACCATCATAGTGATACAAACTACTACCCTCCAACCCATTCAATTTACAGTATTCGCTAATCCGAGATACCATTTTGCTTTATTTTATCTGATATAGCGTGATCGAATAAATAATATATAGATACCGTCCTTGAATCATGTAAACTTAGCTTTTGTTTGTGTAAACAATTGAGTGACTATTATTCTACGATGCTTCTCCGTTGACGATGTTAAGTAAACATGTATTTTGAAATTTGGTTCATTTAACGACAAACAATTGAAACTTTTAGAGTGTCAAGCATCCTAATTTACTTGGTACTTTTTACAGAGAGTTATTTTAGTTTTATTTGGCCAGACAAAAAAAAATTCTACACGAACAATTTTCGTCGGTGAATTTTTTTTTGTGTGCTCAATGTGTTGTCCATGCGATTCTTTAACTAACAATAAGCGCCGTTTCCATGAATCGTAAACATTTTGTTAGTATTTTCCAAACTCCGGCCATAATTCTTGACTCTTCGCAAATGATGCCTCCGTTTGAGGAATCCGAAACCGAAAAAGTCCATGGAACTAGTGTCAGGGTGTTCTACAGGTATTTGTGATTTCGGATTGATGGTCATTCCAAGTCTCGTCTTCAAATCTACTGCGTAAGCCGTGGTTTTTTTTGAAGTATGCGATAAAGCTGTGTCGTGATGGTCAAACACTTTATCCAACTTGCCAGGGTACAATGAAGCCACAGATTCTTCTAGTAAAGGTTTCAAAACATGTTCAAGATAGTAGTCAGAGTTTACCTTGACTTCTTCTGGAACTTTGATCAAAGGCACAGTTCCCCGACCAGTCATAGCACCATCAACCATGAATCTGTCACCAAACTTTTCTTTTTTGTGAAAATAATATTCGAGGTCTTGTTTAGATGAACTGGTGCAGTAAATCCGTCTGATACATTTGAAGTCNTTTTTGTGAAAATAATATTCGAGGTCTTGTTTAGATGAACTGGTGCAGTAAATCCGTCTGATACATTTGAAGTGTTGAAGAAAGAAGAGTGCTTCGTCGATTCAATGACGTATAAGCCTGTAAACTGGGCGGTCTACTGGGAGTATATGCTTTCGGCAGTTTCTCTTCCAATTTTGAATGTGGGATTGCTTCAGCGCATGTACGTGTACTCCTTTTAATTTTTTTGTTCAAATTTTCGTGGATGGTCTTCCAGACAGTGTACTGTGAGACATTCAAATTTTTTGCNCTTTTAATTTTTTTGTTCAAATTTTCGTGGATGGTCTTCCAGACAGTGTACTGTGAGACATTCAAATTTTTTGCAATTTGATTCTGGCTCGGTAGATTTTCTCTATCAGTTAGAATGTCAATTATGCGAATCAGATGCTTTGATCGAATTTTACGGACGTGTTGTTCATGCTGAATTTGTGAGGAAGAAAGTCCAACTTGCTTGTGATTTCGCCGGTTTCGCATTGAATTCAATACGTTGGACACTATGGACTTTGAAATGGACGTCCCCAACTTTTCCAACTTACGCACGGTGTCTCGTGATGGAAATCTCTCTCTGGAAAACTCGAACCCAATTCTCAACTTTAAAGTCTATTTTTTAGGTGTATTGACCCACTGGACAAAAAGTGACAATTCTGCTGGATGTAAAATGTGTTTAAGAGTGAGAGTTAAAAATTTCAGAATTTTAATGTGCGCGGGAGAATAGATACAGTAAAGATTAGCTGGCCAAATAAAACACAAATAACCCTCTGTAAATCAATACGTGGTTAAAAGGTACAACTGTCCGGTCTGAATTTATATGCTTATTTCATCCATTGTTTAACCACGGATTGAGAAAATGTGTAGGAAAAAGGTCTCGTGGATAGATGTATATCAAAAGTGAGGTGGTTGAGGGGTTTTCTTCATAGAACAATTCAACTAATCTAACAATGAGGTCTTATAACCAGTCAAGAATAAAAGTTCAGTATTATATTCGTTGTGGTCTTATAGCGCGTGCATGCTCCACGCTAAATACACTGGAACCAAATCAAACATTTTCGGGTCTAATAACTAAGTTGATCTTATAAACCTTTTTATAATAACCGAAGTACAATGTATCTTCGTAGTAGTTATATCAACTTAAAAAATAAGTACTACAGTAGTCGACGGACTAAATAGCTTAGTTTTTGCAACGAAGATCTGGAGGTGGGTTGCTAAACAAATATTGTTAAGACTCATGTGTCCCCCGTCATCTTGTCAAACATGAGATCAATCCTATGTTTCGGGCTCACCGCTACGGTAACTTCGGTAACGTCTATTGTATAGAGGTCAACTTATAGAAGGATAAACCTTCATGTAAAAAAACCCTTATGACAATGTCTTTCAGTTGACTTAAGTTTGAAACAGAATCGCAGGTTTATCTGCACAACGTATTATTTCTTCTAAATGAAACTTCATTAAATTTTAGCAAAGCGTGTAAAAATATGAACCACTGATTTGGCGCTATGGCCTTTGGTCACACGGAAATTCATCACAGAAATATCTTCATACACGGAAAGTACGTCACACAGAAAGTTTGTCGCACCGAATATACTTCACACGGGAAACCTCCTCCCAAAAAATGTTCATCACATCGAAAATTAGTCAAACCGAATGTTCGCTACATGCAAACTTCGTCAGACAGAATATTTGTCACACCGAATGTTTCTTTCACGGAAACTTTGAAACTTTGTTAAACAGAACCTACACCATTGCGGAATCGAATATATGGTTATGATAGTTCAACCCAACAAAAATTTCTTTTAGGTTACTAATGTGACATCCATGTTAGGTATCAAGTCAAATTTTGAAAATAATTTAAAATTGATGAGTGAAAAAATTATTTTTAGTATAGTCAGTGTATGGGGGAATACAATTTATTTTATTCACTTTAAAATTTAAACAGTGTGGTGCTCAGATTCGCTCGATAACATCAGTTTCTTTAATTATATAAGTAAAAGTATTTAGTCAAAATTGCGTGGGAACCAGGAGATCAACCAGTTTGGTCACAAATTCGTTACAACCAGATTAATTTTTGTGCCGAAGATGAGATTGAAACATATGGCTTGAATATTTCTTTAAATATGAATTTGAATTATACATTTGAATATACAAACCTGATTGGCTGAATTTGAATTTTTGAATGTTTGTTTGGGTATCACCTCACAAATGTCACTCTCAGTAGATCCAAAAAAAAAGTTAAAAGAAGTTTTTTGCAAAATTTTACTTGATCGCCATCAGGAAATTTGTGAGTGATATAAAGTATTGCTTACACATAACCGCAAAAACGATCTTTGATTAATTATACTAGAGCTAGTAACCGAAGAAAGGCTTTTTTTTCGAGGAACATTTGGTATGACGAACATTCTGTACGAAGAACTTTTGGTGTGGAACATTCGGTTTGAAGAACTTTCCGAGTGACGAAAATTTTGTGACGAAAAGCAACGAAGCGTCCTGACTTAAGCCCTAGTGATTCAAACTTCTTTGGCCTAAGCTCTCCCTAACTTTTCTTGAAAATTTTTAAGGAAAGCTTAAACATTAATGCTGATACTTAAATTTAAATAAGAGCTTAAAAATCAGATTAAGTACAGTCAGATTGACACTTTCTATGATCACTAGATGGAACGGACATCGAAATATTTTACCGTAAAACGGGAGCTTACTTTGTTGCATAAGCCTAAATTTTAATTCCATAAGTCTAAACTTTCCCTAAACTGAACTGACCAACTATAATCATTTCAGTTATTATTGATTTTTCTTTAAAAATCCCTCAACATTTTTTATCACAAAGATGGTAAGCTCACAGTGACGAATCCAGCTATGGATGTATTTATCACTTAGAAACTCATCGATCTTATCAAAATTCAATTCAAATATTTGTTTCATACTGTTTATGAGTTTACTTCTTATTTTGCTTCTGCGTCGACTCAAGAATGAACCTGCGCGACAGTACATTATTTGAATTTAAATGTGAATCTGTTCCTGTTGGAATGGGTTGTTATGCGTTCGTATGTACAACNGAAATGTGAATCTGTTCCTGTTGAAATGGGTAGTTATGCGTTCGTATGTACAACTTTTGTATGGCTTCGTATTGAAAACAAAAATTTGCTATAAAGAGCCTTTGTTNATTATTGATTTTTCTTTAAAAATCCCTCAACATTTTTTATCACAAAGATGGTAAGCTCACAGTGACGAATCCATTATTAGCTATGGATGTATTTATCACTTAGAAACTCAACGATCTTATCAAAATTCAATTCAAATATTTGTTTCATACTGTTTATGAGTTTACTTCTTATTTTGCTTCTGCGTCGACTCAAGAATGAACCTGCGCGACAGTACATTATTTGAATTTAAATGTGAATCTGTTCCTGTTGGAATGGGTTGTTATGCGTTCGTATGTACAACTTTTGTATGGCTTCGTATTGAAAACAAAAATTTGCTATAAAGAGCCTTTGTTNGTTATGCGTTCGTATGTACAACTTTTGTATGGCTTCGTATTGAAAACAAAAATTTGCTATAAAGAGCCTTTGTTAATGTAGCATCTAAATGTTATTTATTAGCTATTGTTTTTTCATGATATGAGACATAAATTTACCGTATAATCTAATGTAAATTTAAAAATTATAAAAACGGTAGCACGTTTCACAAAAAAAAATTTTCCAACATACACTCTGAACTCTATGCAAGAAGCTAAGAACTTCCTATGTATCTTATTGAACTCATACGAACCTTTACATGCATGACGTCTCAATTGGCAATATATTCCATCTTGAGTTAGCTTTGTAGCAATAGAAGTAATTGATAAAATAAGGTAAAGAAATACGACGATAGTAATTTGAAAAGAGAATATATAAAATTTCATAAGTATATCTACACGGGTTTTGATAACTATATAGTTTGTTATTAAAATAATAAGACACAATGATAACAATAGTATGGGTAACATTCGTTCGACCATCCTGTTGGCTATTGAATTTATGACTTGCAACGACCGGTATTCACAGTCCCACTGATTACGTCCCTTCAATAACGTGATTGTATTTGTTGATGACTCCAGACTACAACTTTATAAGAAAAATATATTAGATTCATTAACATCTTCCAAATTTGTACTTGCTTACCTTAACTCTTGTATTATATTATGAATGTAATGCAACACAAATACTAGTACGGCAGCAGCTGAACAAGCAAAATATGTCAGGTAGGTTAGAATTCCATAATTCAAAATTGTACTCAAAGCAATTAAATGAGGCGACTTGGTGACATGGAATCCATCTTTTGTACAGGCACACAAACCGCGGGATATATAACTCTGTTGACAGTTTATAATGTATACAGGCACTGTACAAGGACCTATAAGAATCCCAAGAATTCTCAATCCCATCATCATCTTGTCATACAAAACTGACTGTGTCACTTGTATATTGTGAAACCTATATTTGCCTGAAACAGAAAAAATTGAGTTAAAATTGGTGCTACTTCGGAAATAGATTAAAAATTATAGTGAATTATGTTATTAGTCATCAGAGGGCGAATTCTTTCTTATACAGTAAAAGCCCGTTATAATAACTTTATAGAGTCGTGAAATTTGGTCGTTATATTCATATTTTTAACATGATGTGCTTTGCTATATACCAAAAAGCATAACGGGGTTTTGTGTTATTATAATAGGGTTGATACTATATCCAATTATTTAAATAACGAGATTTCACTGTATCTTCTTAATTAATGTCTATTTGTAGAACAATGACATTTTTATGTGTTCGCTTCAAACATGAAGCTTCGCTTCATGGCGGTATAAAAGAACATTTTTTTTTTATTTTTAAAGTCTGATTTACCCGTTTTAACCATATTTTAGTACAAGCAGTTGTGGAAAATCATAATAACCACTAACTTTTAGTAACTTTTTGAGGTTATAGTAGGACATGAGAAAATTTTACAGCCCTTAGTTTTACAGTCATTAGTTGTGGAGTGTATCGCATGATTATGACTCACGAGTCGACTTGAGTCATAGACTATGACTCATAGTAGTTTCCCAAGAAAATCCTTTGACTCTAACTCCGATTCTTANTTTTTGAGGTTATAGTAGGACATGAGAAAATTTTACAGCTCTTAGTTTTACAGTCATTAGTTGTGGAGTGTATCGCATGATTATATGACTCATGAGTCGACTTGAGTCATAGACTATGACTCATAGTAGTTTCCCAAGAAAATCCTTTGACTCTAACTCCGATTCTTAATTCACTTAAACCAATGAGTCAGGGATTCATCTCAGTAGGCTGAAAGTATCCGACGAAAGTGGGATAGTAACTAAGGATGAGGTGGCTAAATATATGTCGACTTTTGACTCAGAGCCAAATCAGAAATCAAAATTTTACCCTGACTTTTAAGAAATTGAAATAATTGACTCTGACTCACTAAAAATAAAGTCAGAGTCGACTCATTGTGTCAATGACTTCAATTATAAAAATGAGTCATAAGCTACTCTAAATAGTTCAAAGGCTTCTAATAGACTTTGCATTTTCGTTAACAGATACATTTGAGGAGTCCGAGAAATTTTCTTGCGGCTGCTCCATAGGAATTAACCTTTGCAAACTCAGATCTTTGTGTGTTTTTAAAGAATTATTCAGAGTATCTCATTACATTGCCACAGGGTTAGAGAGTTAAATTCGTTAACATGCGGCTAGTAACTTAGTTTGAAGTAATAGATTAATTTTAAAGTTAATTTTTTAATNCCTTTGCATTTTCGTTAACAGATACATTTGAGGAGTCCGAGAAATTTTCTTGCGGCTGCTCCATAGGAATTAACCTTTGCAAACTCAGCTCTTTGTGTGTTTTTAAAGAATTATTCAGAGTATCTCATTATATTGCCACAGGGTTAGAGTTAAATTCGTTAACATGCGGCTAGTAACTTAGTTTGAAGTAATAGATTAATTTTAAAGTTAATTTTTTAATAAAAAATTCTCAAAATTTTGCCATTCTTGGCAGAAATTCAATGAAGATTTTTAAGTTTTTGGAAACGAAGATTCCATCCTTGTTAATCATAAAACTACTATACTTGAATGAGGAACAGTACATAGCATTAGCCAAACTTTTAGATTACCACCTTATCATAGAAACAGAATTTTCAATATTCATTAAAAAAAATTCAACTGAATATTTCATACCAATAAACTAGCTAAAGGATGCCGCTATATGTGTCTAGTACCATTTTAAGCATAATGTTCTTGAGAATATATCGAGAGTAGTGTACAAGGTTTGTGTATTTGGAAATGTCGTAGGCGTTACCAAAGGAGGCACCTTTATTAGAAACGAAAAAATAAAGTTTCTTTTCTACTTTTCTAAAGTTTTATGAATTCATAATCTAAGAACATTTCCAGTAACGAACACCAAGAAACCTTGAGATAAGTCAAAAAGACATTCTTTTAGAAAGTTCAAATTTTTCGAAAATTGTTTTTTGTAACCTATTATTGGATAGTAACTTGCACAAGTATAGTTTTGATACCGATGACTGCATAAGTAGTTCCCGTTTTTTGAATATTTTTTTTTTCAATCCCGCCTTCCTTGCCTCGAATATTTTATTAGCTGGTACCGTAAAAACGCAATTAGTTGCACCACGCTGCTGTTCAAATTCAATGTTTGCATAATTATAAGCAAATGTATCCCTGGAGGTTTTGGGTAAGTGATACGTCAATCGATCCGAAACCTTGCTTCCATTAAAAATATGGTTTCTGTTGTTGACACTCAAATCAGAATTTGCGAAAATTCTACAAATCACACTGGGATTTATCGACTCGTGTTCTACGTGGGATTTGTTACCGATTGAAATACCGCCTAACCAAATTCCATTGCATTCGGGATTTTTTGCTATAGTGAATAAATGTGCTCTTTTGTAAAAGAGCACATGTGACACAAACTGTGCGAAAGTTTGAATTTATCAAAAAAGCAATTGTCTATTTAGAATGAAAATTTTAATTTACTACGCCTGTTGGAAACACTGGTGATCGTTTATCACTTGACTTACTCGTGGTAAATCAACATCCAAGCCCAGTTTCAAAACGGATATACTGTTTTACTAAGAAAATATATTTGTACATGTATTACATACTTTTTTCAATGAAATATATCAGTCAATTGTTTGTTCTTCAATTTTGTCATTTTTTTTAAATCTGGCTCTGAGCTACGGTTCACTTTACCACAATAAAAAGCCTCCGAATTGAGTCAGCTCTCAGTAAAACAAAAGAAGCCTTAATAAATCTCAGGCTCATCTCAGTTAAAAAAAAGAGTCCTGAGTCGTGCGGTTGAGGCTCATTGAATTTACTGAGCTTTGCGGAACATTAAGCGAAACGGAACGACACGGAAGCTTTATTGTTTCTTCGAAACGAGAAAAGAAAATGGAATTATCGCTTCGTTTCATATTCTGATCCAAAACGACAATATGTCTACTTTTGCATTTATAACTCAGCAATACATGGTTTAGTTTCTCTACATATTCTGACTATATAAAATAATACGTTTATAATTTAATGAAAATCGTTTGATCACAAATCCACCGTTGTGATATTCGGTAATATCGCATAGAAATTCATTTATTTTACTGAATTTGTATACTATTTCATTTGTAGTGCATACTTGATATGCTTACCATCAAAACAGCAAATGTATGTAACAAGGATGTTAAAGTATGCAACAATTTTGATTCGTCCCATATACGTCAATAGAACTCCACCACCAAAAAAACTGTAAATTGCAAATGCAAAAAGTTCAAGGATATCTGCTGAACTTAAACCTTTTTGAGTTTGTGAATATGTGGGTATCACAAGCCCTGTCATAATTCTTGTAGCCTGTAAAATGTATAGCAGTAGTACACTTATGGAAATCATTTTTCCTTTTTTACTTTTTCGATGAACTAGTCTCATGGTATCAAAATCTGAAGAGAATGGCACTGCTCCAATCCAATTAGCCGTATGTACAATATCCAAAACAATATTGAGGTTAAAATTTGTATTCATATACCCAAAACTAAGAATAAGTATTATATTTTCTCTAAGTTTTCTAATATAACTCAACAAGGAAAATTTTGCTATGCATAACCTCATGATAACTACTAATAAACATACCAATGAAATCCTGAAGTCTTAGAGCACACTTATGAATAAAGAGAGACGGTTATACGCCCTTTACAATTCATCACTTTTACATTTAGCGAATTAAGTGAATAATGGAAAGCATTATGCTGAGTTAGGAAATGTTCAATAAAAGCATTTTCACGAAAAGCTACAAAAATATTTGAAGGACATTGAATTTAGTGCAAATTTATTAAGAACAATGGATGGACTACGTATTACTGTAAATCGTATTTCAAGTGAAAGAATAGGAAAAGATACTTTTAGTGGATTAATAATGATAAAATTTTCAATACAAAAAAGTAAAGTGAATTCTAAGTATAGTATAAAAGTAGAAGGTCTGTATAAAATTTTTTTTAATTTTTTCTACTTATAACAGAAGTTTCTCAAATATATTAGTTACATGCATTTCATGTAGGGTAGGTAGTTAAGTAGATTAATTAAAAGATGAGGAGTGCTTTAATTACCTTTTCTTGGGTAAATTATTGGCAGTGAAATACGGCTTTAGTATTTTTTTAAAGTCGAAATAATTTTTAAATTGGAACTCATATTAATCGTAATGATATACTTAACCACATACTCTTTAATATTATAATGTTTTATAATAACAATACTTACACAAATATTTACCAAAATATCTTTATATTTACCAAAATAAATATGTATGTATGATGCATCAGGGAGCATGAAATACTAAGAAATATGATCATTCACGCCGACATCGTAAAAAGTTAAACATTTTTCAGTTAGGAAAAAACATGACGCAAAACCTCTGTGACCTCATTGATGCGGATCTTTGGCACACATCAATATTATTGAATTTTTACGAACGAAGTTCGTAATAAATAAAACTAGCATTCATACTAAACTCATAGTTTGATAATTTTAATTTACTATGATTCAACTATTTGAATTTAGTTTGATTTTAGTTAAAATTTACATTCACAAGCGCCTTTTTGTAAAAATGTTAAAGTTGAAATTTGATGTACTTTCTACCTCTGTTAGAAATCACAGATGTTATCCTTTAATATTTTTAGAACAGCCATCGATTGGTACCCTNGTACTTTCTACCTCTGTTAGAAATCACAGATGTTATCCTTTAATATTTTTAGAACAGCCATCGATTGGTACCCTATAAAAATTGTTTATTGAATATAAGTATTTGCTTTTGGTGACCAGTAAAATGTAAACGAAGCGATGCCCCGACCTAGTACATATATATCTTGTTTTACCGTATCATAAAGTATATTTGNGTACTTTCTACCTCTGTTAGAAATCACAGATGTTATCCTTTAATATTTTTAGAACAGCCATCGATTGGTACCCCATAAAAATTGTTTATTGAATATAAGTATTTGCTTTTGGTGACCCGTAAAATGTAAACGAAGCGATGCCCCGACCTAGTACATATATATCTTGTTTTACCGTATCATAAAGTATATTTGNGTAAAATGTAAACGAAGCGATGCCCCGACCTAGTACATATATATCTTGTTTTACCGTATCATAAAGTATATTTGTGCCAAATTTGAAGAACACTTTTCAGACACCCGCTGCCTAATGATAATCTGAACTTCACACAGACTACATTTGCGGCAATTTTGACATATGGTTCATCGAATTGGCACAAAAATGGAGATCAAAGCGTCGATGTATGAACGTCCACCACTATGTTTTTCATCGGTGTTTCTCTTAAACCGAGCAAGCGCTTTCCGGATAGACGCCATAACATGAGCCATAAAAAACGACCAAGTGAGTCCTCCATTACTCGCAATGTTGCAAGAAATTGAGATTTGAGACTACTTGTGCAGCTATTTTGCCACACAATTGCAACGTTGACAATAATTCAAAATTTTATTACAAAACTTTTCACCATGTCCNCAATTGCAACGTTGACAATAATTCAAAATTTTATTACAAAACTTTTCACCATGTCCATACATGAAGTCATAAACATTCAATATTTAATCTTTATTGGGCTAAGCTTACCTGAGCTTTAGGTTAGATTAACCTAACTTTTAGGTTAGGTTTAGTTTAGGTAAATTGGACATGCTCACGCGCACGTCCACTGCGCATACTAAACGTCTACTACATATGAGAATCTCCGGCGAACACACATAAACGCCACTGAGGTTGAAATGTCTGGTGTGCAAATATAAAATTTTTCGCGCACAAAAATACGTTGACGGCAAATGAAAATGTCCGTCGCGCACTTATAAACTTTTTCTGTGCATAAATGTAACAGTGAGCACATATAAACTTCAACAGCACCTGTAAACTCAGATAAAAGCGGCCACTTTTTGCCGGCACGCAAATATAAACGCTCACTGCATCAAAAAATTTCTAGTGCGCAATTAGAAACTAGCCCGGCAACGTCGAAGTGTAACTAGAATCCTAGACACATTTTCTCGGAGCCGTAGCAAGAAAACTAAAATTTTTTTGGAAAAACGGCTAGTACAGTTCGATTCAAAATTATTTTTTGAATCCCTGTTAGGCTACTGCTTCAGTGAGCTCCGGCCTCAACTGTGTTTAAATTTATAACAGGACCTTCAAATCGTTTAGATGGAAAAACATAGAGGTACGCTCAACTACTAAGTGTTGCGCGGATTTTAGACACCGTGGCTAAGTGTTCTTCGATTCTTAGTATTTTGCAATGTTGTAATACTTATTCAAATTTACGACAAAACTATCTCAAGGAAGTGGCAACATTCTGTTTTCGAACTAACGTTTCAAACGTCATAACTATTTTCACTTCCCACAATGCCGTATCTTCAGATAACTAGCACAGTTAGCTGTTGGCAGAAATAATTTTTCTAGCCTGAGTCGGGCTAGCTCGGCAGTAACCCAAGGGCACCACAATTACATCTTATGAGTACCATATGAGTATTCTATGAACAGAATATCGGTTGGGGATCATATGGCCATCATATTAGGATAATATGGCCGAAATAGTTTTTAACGTTTGATGCAACTAATTCTTTTCTATGGTGAGGCAGAATTTCTGTACAGGGCGATTTTTAGAGCGTCAAAAGCAGGGTGTGACAGTGATGCCACACAGGCAAGACGTACGTCCATCTTTCAGCAGCATATTTATACTATAAGGGCTTGAAGGACGGGGTTGTACTTTTTGGAACTGTTGAATTGTTTTCAAATAATTGTGAAAATTTTCTATTCAGCATATATTTCCAAAAAATTAAAACTCACATCACCTACAAAAACGCTGTTGAACCATGGTGAATCAATAAAATTCAAAATTTGATAAATCTAGTCTTGTTTATAGAGTTGGAAATTTTCATTCTTCCACAAGAGTGCCTCTGAATACAATTTGCCCATGCTAAATGTGTTATCCTATTCAAGTGAAAGTGTTATAAAAGGTCAGAAATTTTTTAGCATCCGCAAGGTTCAACGAGCCATTGCAAATATGTCAAACCAATGATAAATCAGGTTCAGGGTTTTTTTATACAGCACAAGAGCCAGAGCCAAGGCACTGGTTAGCACAAAACGCATTTGTTTTATTTTAAAGAAAAACATTATCATATAGCGACGAAAGTCAATTCCGAGTTTAATACAGTAATGGCAAACTTAACGAAGNTTAAAGAAAAACATTATCATATAGCGACGAAAGTCAATTCCGAGTTTAATACAGTAATGGCAAACTTAACGAAGACATTCGGTTGCTGCATTCATTTTCCATTTAAACATTGTTATGCAAATGTCTTGGATTTAGCAAAAACTTAGCCATATCTGTCAATCCTACTTGCCAAATCTAAAAATATAGCTCCNTTAAAGAAAAACATTATCATATAGCGACGAAAGTCAATTCCGAGTTTAATACAGTAATGGCAAACTTAACGAACACATTCGGTTGCTGCATTCATTTTCCATTTAAACATTGTTAAGCAAATGTCTTGGATTTAGCAAAAACTTAGCCATATCTGTCAATCCTACTTGCCAAATCTAAAAATATAGCTCCNGCAAATGTCTTGGATTTAGCAAAAACTTAGCCATATCTGTCAATCCTACTTGCCAAATCTAAAAATATAGCTCCATTGAATTTAGTCAAATTAATTGGAGCCTGAAAGAACATTTTGATAAATAGCAGCAAGTTAACGAATAAAATAAATAGTTAAATATTGTAATGCACAATGACTAAAAAGAAGAATAGAATGTAACCAAATATTTTTGCAGAAGTGCAGACAGACTATATATTTTGGTCGTGGGGTGAGATAAATAAAATTAGAATAAATTAGCCATTGATGCAGCGCTTTCGACACAAAATTTTGTAAGTCAACAATCTGAGACATTGAGCCAGGACTATCCAAAACATTACAGTGGCCAAACTTTGTTTCTCTATGGAACCAATAAACAAGAAGCACAAGCACGCACGTTGTAATAGTTTTATACCCCAAGGCCAAACTAATAGCTATTATTTTAATGATCTTTAATTAATTAATGATCATTAATTTGGCTATTATTTTGTGCTGTAAACAAATTCCTGATTTGGTTAATTAATCGCTATACACTAAAGCTCAATTGTCACATTACTTATTCCTGTTGTATGTTTTTCATCAGTACGTGATTGTATTTGGAATTTGAAACTTTGAATTTGAATTTAATTTTTGGGTGCATGCGTCCGACAGCCTATTGGTTTCATTAAATTTTGGAACCGAACATCCTGACGAGTATGACGTGGTAAATTGTTCGACACGCAACATATTTGGGAACTGTGAAGGATGGCATTGGCGCATTTATCTCTACCGACGTAAAATGCATTGAACCTTCTGAAGGACTGAAGTTCAACTTTTCCTCAAAATCAAAAAATTTTTTGGGTAGAATGAAAATTTAAAAAAAGTAAAGATAATCTAAACAATTATCAGTGGAAATTAGGAACTGTTTAGTACATCTTGAAAAATTTTAAATAGCAAAAACATTATTCAAAATCCCGCCATTGATTGCTATACCGTCAGATTGAAGCGTGTAAGACAGAAATAAAGATTGTGGGGAAAGGGTTTAGGGAATGGTTCGGGAAATTACCTGGGGCAGGGTTTGGTCAGAGGTCAAACAATCACGGGACGTAAATGGCGAAAAAAGGGAATCCGAATTGACTGTCTGGGGAGAGATGTTGACGGGACGAGGGCTGGGGAGACAGTTATGAAGAAGCTAGATTTTGTAAGGCATGACTTTAGGCGCCTCAAAAGGGCGTCTGTCGTCTAGGTAGTAGAAGAGAGGGATGCAAGGGTAAGTAGGGAAAGATCACTTTTCATCCAACAAGCGGTAGAAAAACAATACTTACAGATTACCTCTAAAATTTAAGCCATGAATATTTGCAACTGAGATAAGTTTATCATTTCTAGCTACACTGGATTATTAAGCTAAAAAATTCAAACTCCATTTGGGAACTAACAAATTTAGGAACATTTTTCTAGTTTAGTGCCTTTTTCTGTTATAGCATCATTTATGTGCCTTGTACGGAGTTTAATAGGACCTATATTCCGGAGTATACTCATAATATAATTTTCGTCATCAAGAACGCCCATTTTATGTGTAAAATTCAAAAATATTATGCGGCATTTACANACGCCCATTTTATGCGTAAAATTCAAAAATATTATGCGGCATTTACAAAAAATTATGCGATATTATGCGCGGTGATTTAAAAGCTTATATTGACCTTCTGATACACATCAATACCTTGAAAAGAGTTTGTGTGCATATACATGAGCACTACGGACGTTCCTTTATCGAAAACAAGTTGCATTAGAGCCATGAATTTCAAAAATTTAGTATTCCCGACAAAGAAACGCATCAAGAAATTGCTAGATTTAGCAAAAGTTTTGAAATAAAATTAGTTAAATCTGTTCGATATGTAAAAATCGTCAAAATATTGGTATTTGAACAACAATGTGCTCTTACGATAGTACAAAATGTACTAAAAACTGTAAAAGTTCGACGCAAATTAAATCATGCGTTTACGTTGAAATTATGCCTTATTATGCAAATTAACATTGCGTGAATCGACTCCATTTTTCATAAATCGTGAAGATCCTAAGTATCACCAATTAGTGTTGCTTCGCTGCGATTATGCAAATGCATAGAAACGGCGCCCTTGCTCATTATCCATTCTATAAATAAATTTATCAGAGTAAGGAGCAATAAAAGAAGAATATAATTAGTTCTCTTAATTAACTGTGTTAAGTATGCTTTCCTATTTTCGACCCAGGCCTGGCTACCATTAAACCACATCGTTTAGATTCCGACAGATTACTACAGATCAATAACTACTAAGGCATTTTTATTCCTTTAAAACTCTGAAATTGCCAGTATTCACAATTCTTACGGGAAGCAGGCACATATTTATACAATCATTTTCAGCAAATTGTAAAGCTCCCAGTACTTACCTGATGGCTCTGAAACCAGATAGAGTAAACGAAGTCACAGAAAATGATATCACCAGGAGGTCTTCTGGAATCTATATTTCAAGTCACAACTCAATCACACAGATGCTTCGAAACACACTTTGCTAACTTTGGTGACCTCCAGGGATCAGGGATTAATTTTTGTAAAGTTAGGCCGAATAGAAACATTGACGAAGAGGTCCCAAGTAAACTGTTTTAACTATCAATTGAATCTCACACATGTCTCGGTACAACCTATGGTAATTTTGTTGACCTAAAGGAGTCAAGTATAAACTTTTAGGAAAGTATTGCTATGCCAAATTTAGTTACAATGAGTGATGCCTTCAAGATGGTGAATGTCTCCCGTAATAGTAAAAGATGCCTTGATGCAATGTTTTTCGTGCGGTTCTCTTTTAGCTTCATTTTTAAAAGCATACTTTCTGATTTTATTGTTGTTTGGTTATTGTCCCTAGTGCTTTAGTTCCATTTGAAATTGTATTTGGTTTGGCGTTTGATGATTTCAGACATTTAGTAATCTGTTGGGATCCTGGATATATTAGAATGATATGGTGCAAAAATGTTATGGCAATTCTGGAGCACAATTAGCACACTATGTATCTGTCAGAACTTTATGAAATACGTTTCAGCTAAGGTTGTACAAAAAAAAAGTAATTTTATTTTGGAAACATTTGCCCTTCAAATATGTTTGATGGTTTACTTAATACTGTTTAAAAATTGACCATACATGTCTCATTCTGTGTTGGCAGAGCATAGAAGTATGGCATCCGAATGATAAGAATGAAATGTTCTTTCAAACCTATCCAGTTTCTTTGATTGTTGCGTATACAACTGATCTCGATAGGTTTTGAAAAATAAATAGTATTGGATCAAATATTTACAACTAATTTTAACAAAATCGATGCCCTTCTGTCTTGAACAGAAATAATTGAATACTTCATTAAATCAAAAAAGGTGGTACCAAGAAGCCCATAGAAGCATAAAGGACTAAAGGNAATATTTACAACTAATTTTAACAAAATCGATGCCCTTCCGTCTTGAACAGAAATAATTGAATACTTCATTAAATCAAAAAAGGTGGTACCAAGAAGCGCATAGAAGCATAAAGGACTAAATGAATTTCAACTTTTTCATAAAAATTTCACAATGCACTCCATTCTGGAATAAATTTTGTTTTTCTAACGAAATTTNGAATTTCAACTTTTTCATAAAAATTTCACAATGCACTCCATTCTGGAATAAATTTTGTTTTTCTAACGAAATTTGATCAAACTAGAAAATAGCTTTGCACATGCGCACACGTGAGATAAAATGATAGTGGACGCCGTTTCATCATGTGCCGTCTTTTCAGGAATGGAAGGAAGGAAAACAACAAAACTGTCCAATTATTTACAGGTGTTTTTGGATTAAATGTTGAACCTCGGCGCTGACGATTATACTAGTACAGGAACCTTGGTTCAAAAGAAAAGAGGATTTTAGTATTCTGATAATTATTATTTCTCAGGTGTAGTGAGCAATATATTGCTCTGAGGTCACCACTTTGCCCAAGTCTCTGTTTTGAAGTTTCACTTCTGCATTATTTTCCTGCCTTTATCGTGTTAGAAAATCTACCAAATATTCACAGACATGGACAGAATTCGATTAAGATAAGGGTAATTCCCTAGTGCTTAGAATTAGAATTAATTATAAACTGAAACGGTTTCTAGTGGAACTGGAAAGGTTTATAAAATTACAATGTCTGTCAGCCCCAGATATGTTTATTTAGGATAATCAATGGTGGTTACAGAGGCTGTAAGATTTCAGTCATCATCACATTTGGAACTAATTTTCTGCAGTTATCTTCAGCTAGAGCCTATCGACGCCATTTATAAAATACGTGGCAACATCACTTATTACTTATGGGAGTATTGACTTCAACAAACATCACCACATTTTCTTGATAATTATAACGTATTGGCGAATGTATTCTGTGCTGGGAGTTGTCGGTGCCAATATATGTATTGGGCCAGTATAGATCAATGTGTAAATAAATAAGCAATAGACTTCTAGGTCCTTAACATAAACAAACTCAGACTGCAGAATAAATTATCAGTCCATGCACTAAGACATGAAATATTGAAGTATCAATTTATTGAAATTGTGGTGATCTTGCATACTTTGATATTAAGCATGCCCAACATTTGGTAGATCAAAAACAAAATATACTCACACTTTCATTTAAATATAGTAGTTTTTTGATAATAAAAGGAATATTTCTCGCTGATTTTATTAGATATAAATAATTAATAAGTGGATGATCATTCAAATTCGTGGCCACTCCAACCTTCAAAAAAATTTTGTTTGCTCTTGTCACCTTTCTGCTGTTGTGAATTCACACATGCTTACTTTTGTATGTAATGTTAGAAAAGATGACAATCCCTGTATAAGTTATTTTAGAAATTTTGTAAATTTTCCATCACGCTACNATTGGCTACCTGATCAAAAGCAGAAAACTTAAAGTGTCTGTTGTGGCTCAACCCATGGAAATGGAACTTCAAGGACTAAGGAATCAAGCTGAATAACTTAATTGAGATTGTGGGAGGGTGTTAGAAAAGATGACAATCCCTGTATAAGTTATTTTAGAAATTTTGTAAATTTTCCATCACGCTATTCACTCATGCTTAAGTCCCTTCTCTAGTGAGTCATATTGAACTTTCGTACTTTGACAGCCTGAGTCATCAGTATCTAAGGCTCTTCGTTTAGTTTTCATTTAACCCAAATACTAAAGATAGTCTTAGTCTAAAAAGCATTCTATTCTTATTACAAATAACTTGGCCAAAAATCAGATAGTAATAAACTACACTTTGACTGAACCACTTGACCTCTCATGTAAGCAATACATCAATATGTAAATTTTGAAATTGATCTCAAATCTTGGAATATAGATATTGAAAAATGGATCAATATTATGACATGTCTTGCATTCTACCACATTCTTTCTCTATAATCTACTTACACTGCTTTAGTGGTCTCTCCAATTTAGCTTTACCATATCTCGTATCGTCATCGTGTCATATTACGGTATTCATTTGGCGTTTGTTGTTTGTAGGCATTTGAGTTTTTTGAAGAAATTTGGAGTTTGTATAACCATAATGTAAATAAATTTCCTAATCCACATTATAGAAAACATCTTTTCATTAAGTTTAAACTTAAAGTTTGACGTAAAAAATTTAAGTGACTTGTTTATCACTTATGAGATAGTTGATGCAAGTTTAATTTTATTGAGTTAAGGAGGGGAAATAGAGAAACAACGGTTACCACTCAATGTTTTCTTTCAAAGTAATCGTCACCCGTTGTGTCTTTCAAGCAAAGCTAGAGAGATGCTGAATTCAACACTAAATTGAATAATATATGCGTTCTCTAGAGAATTATTTAAAGAAGGTAAAGTGAATGAGACCACTACGCCAAGTATTAGACTATTGACATACAGTATGTTCCACATTAAAGTTTACTGTTCTTTCTTCGACTTTTCCCAAAAATGATCAAGATCACTTAATGCGCGCATAGAATCAAAAAGTGGAGGTAACTTAGCCAACATACAACAAATCTGATTGCCCAACCCGCTGCCTAACTTCTCAGCTTTTGTCGATTTGTTGCATGTTGGCTAATATCCCTTCTCTTTTTATTTCTACGAGCGCTTTAAGTCACCTTGGTCATTTTTGGTAAAAGTCGAAGAAAGCATAGTAAACTTTAATGTGGAACATACTGTAGTTGTCATGCGTTATGGCTAGTTTATGAAAGCAGTATCTTAAGCTTTATTGCCACTTTTTCTCAAGTGGCTCGTGTTACTAACATACCACTGAATCTTGTAACTTTTTGTGCCTTAATACATTTACGCTATTATGTTTAATTTAGCAGGCAATATTTTTGAAATTATAAAGCAATCACAAGAAAATAGTCATGTCATTTTATTGAAAGTTATATAAAACAAGTGTTTACAGAGATTAACTATCAACAGAGACATGAATTTTTACAATTATAGAACTAACTCCGTTTTACTTGTCAGGACACCCCACACTCTTACAAGGATCACCGGCAACACCAGTGCAACAGCTTACTTTAGTGAGAACACTCGGTCTTTGTGATAAGTTGTAGCATCCACCTGAATAAGAGTCATAGCGACACTGAAACATCAAAGCAAAGTACTACAGTGAGCTTGGCATATTTTAGTCGATAAGGATGATTTTAGTGTCCTTTCCTACATCTTGGACAGGTACCCCACTTGGTTACATGAAGTTGAAAGTTTAGAACAATAAGTTTGAATTTTCCTGTTTACCTTTTCTAGTCTCACTGTACATTTATACACAGTGGCGCGCAGAAGTCTCTATACATGGAGAAAGTTTTAATTGAAAAAGATGTGCACAAAAAATTAGGGGGTTGGAAACCCTCTATCTCTTTCCATTATAACTCACATCCAACTCATTTCCTTCATGTATAGAAACATTTGCACTTCAGGGTATATTGTAGAATGCTTGAAAATTTGTGAAATACCAAATAAGTAGCCCCTTTGATAGTATTGAAATTCAGGATCTAAATACCATGATTCTATTTGGATACCATGTCACCGTAAAGTCATTGCAACTCTTCTACTTAGTCACTAATGAAACACAAATTTATTGAAACGTTTTGTTAAAATACAAACATCCGTATAAAATTATAACAATTTTAGGGCTCAACACAAGAACAATATATCCGCCATTAAAGAAATGTTAAAAAATTCATGGTAACTGCAAAAGTGAAAGAAAGCAACACTTTCGGTTATATTGACAATTTTTCAAAATTTACTCTGCTGCAATTTTGGTTTTATTACACTAGTTTTGTACTTGGAACTATAAAATAACATCTGAATACCTCACAAATTAATTTCGGATTTAGTCTTAAGAGTTAGTGAACGGTTTGCCAAATTGCCAATGCCAAACGGAACCAGAAGAGGTGGCGAGATTGCAAGTATGTTTAAATACTATTTTTCTTCAATTTTTGGTTATGATTCTTGGATTGTATATAAGTTAAATTTCTCTTTGTTGCCAGCATGCATTTTACCAACCTCGGTTTAGATCACTCATGACACGGTAAAAAGAGTTTTCAAATTAATTATTAAGATAAATGTGCAACTTTGCTATTTAATTTCAAAGTTAAATTCAAGTTTGGAATATTGTCTAAATTATGGGTGGGAGAATTGGAATGAGGAAAGGTCGTTAACCCCATTGAGATGAATTTGCTCCAGTCTACTGCGTTTTATCCTTTTCTATTTGTGACTTATCATTTCAGCCTAATTATTTGCTTTTTTGATGTTACCCTTGCTTATAAACAAGGAGGAACGGAAAATTCTAGAAAGTTTTTACAATAACGGATATAATTGTTCTTGTGGTGAGCCCCTGTTCATTGTTCATCTGATCAATTGTTCATCTGAAAGAAACAATAAATTATAGATGTTTTATTTTATTTAGTTACAAAAATCAAAATAGCATCATCCGATTTTTTTAGTTTGTCAGAATAAAAATTCTGTATTAGTTATTCTGTATTAGCATTTAAATAGTAATGTCATATTTTGTACTAATCAATCATTTGAGTTAAATAACAATTTAGTAAAGCCAACAATTTGAGTGTATCTACAAAATAGTAGTTTTCTTGCTTAATAACAAATTACGCCAATGAATGTAACTAGAATTCGGTAATAATTTTATTATATTTGCTTATGCATTTCCTAACAAATTGAAGGTATATTATTTGGAAACGAGTGCAGGATATTACAAATTTTAAATTGAGCATTTATGAAAAAACTACTATGCATAATATGTATTTAGTACAAATTTTAGACTAAATCAAACTTGANGGTAAAAAGAGTTTTCAAATTAATTATTAAGATAAATGTGCAACTTTGCTATTTAATTTCAAAGTTAAATTCACGTTTGGAATATTGTCTAAATTATGGGTGGGAGAATGGGAATGAGAAAAGGTCGTTAACCCCATTGAGATGAATTTGCTCCAGTCTACTGCGTTTTATCCTTTTCTATTTGTGACTTATCATTTCAGCCTAATTATTTGCTTTTTTGATGTTACCCTTGCTTATAAACAAGGAGGAACGGAAAATTCTAGAAAGTTTTTACAATAACGGATATAATTGTTCTTGTGGTGAGCCCCTGTTCATTGTTCATCTGATCTATTGTTCATCTGAAAGAAACAATAAATTATAGATGTTTTATTTTATTTAGTTACAAAAATCAAAATAGCATCATCCGATTTTTTTAGTTTGTCAGAATAAAAATTTTGTATTAGTTATTCTGTATTAGCATTTAAATAGTAATGTCATATTTTGTACTAATCAATCATTTGAGTTAGATAACAATTTAGTAAAGCCAACAATTTGAGTGCATCTACAAAATAGTAGTTTTCTTGCTTAATAACAAATTACGCCAATGAATGTAACTAGAATTCGGTAATAATTTTATTATAATGCATTTCCTAACAAATTGAAGGTATATTATTTGGAAACGAGTGCAGGATATTACAAATTTGAAATTGAGCATTTATGAAAAAACTACTATGCATAATATGTATTTAGTACAAATTTTAGACTAAATCAAACTTGACTGAATTTTGACAAATTATAGAAATAAGAAAGTCTGAATTAGTAAATTTTGTCTAGAAATACCTGAATATTCTGAAGTGCTGAATCTATTGGTGGCAGTGACTAAATAAAGTCAATTTTAAACATTTTAGTGTATTCATGCATACGTAAGTTAAATTTATTGCAATGGAATTGACTTGTCTTATCAAATTATTTACCTACTTATGTGTTTTAATTTATAGCGTGTCTTACGTAACTTTATATTTTAACTTTGTGACACCTTAATGTATTGTTCTTAGTGTTATGTCACAATTGAGGAAATTGCTACTACTAGGACCATACTGTTATAAGCAACCATGTAACTGGATTTTTACGGCATTTACGTATTCCTAGCAATAAGGCACATATCAAACATGCGCACAACGTGTATAAGTTATACTTTTAAAAGTATTATTTATGTTTCTTAAGTTTGTTTAAGGTTTATTTTTTATAATTTTTAAGTTTGTTTTACATTTCGGTTATCCGACGCTTCATTTTTAATTATTCTATGGGCAAATTTAAGTAAACCAGTCAATTTTAAGTGATTGATTTTCAGTGTCGACTGGAGTGCTTTCTCAAGTCTCCAGTTCAATGTCACATGCCGCTTCATTCAAATTCGATTCTCCGCTTAAGTATCCAACCAAATCAAACTGACGTAAACCGTCAATCAAGTGGTGTACTTTAATTCCGTATTAACTATCCTAGTCTAAAATTTTGGCTGCAGGCTAAAATCGTCTCGTATATTGGCTGCAGGCCAAAATCGTCTCGTATATTGGCTGCAGGCCATATTGATTTGGCGCAAATTCACTGCAATCTTTATCTTGATAAGTCATCAAATTAAAAGGTATGGTTGACACAATTGCTCTGAGTTCAATATTCATATATCATTATCAAGAATACATTGATATCTAACATGCATTGGTTATTAGTCAAGCTCAGTCAACTAATTCAAGTATTTTTTATGAAATTAAGACAGTTACCTGGATTCGTGCAGCATCAGTGACACTGGAAGCAACAACAATGAATACGAGTAATGCTATAAGTATCCGAGCCATTTTAAGTATTTCCTGATATACTTGACGAAGTGAACAGGACAATGTGAAAAATATTGTGAAAAAATTTGTATTCAAGGAAGAGTATATATGATACTTTTAATTTGCTCATGCATGATTTCATCCAATCAATTCAATTGAAAATCGACAAAGGAATAATTTTTAATTTGTGCTCATTTCTCTCTTTTAATTTTTACCTTGCATTAAACTCAATTAAATTTAATGAGGATTCAATAGCATTTAAGTCTATTCAATTATCCAGTGAGATGAATTAATTTCAGCGCTAGGATTAGTTGTCTAGTGACTCACTAGACATACTATATATATAACTTAACCTAGGGAGGGAGTCTTTACTTATTATAGAAAAGGGATGAAAGATGGTTTCTTCTTGTTCCTGGTGTTGTTGTTTCTTGAGATGAGGGAAACAGCAACACAGAAACGGGGTGATGAGGACGACGACGAGGGAACTCAAGTTCCCTCATCAATGGGTACGAAGAATACTTGAGAAAACTTGACTTCAAATTTGCACAGCAATCCTACACTATTCCACTCTATCATCAAATAGAATTCTCTGAAATCCCCACCACGCTGAAAGACTTGCTGATGATAACTGGTGGGTCGTCTTCATATAGTCAAGCTTTGGAACAACATTTTCTCAACCAGCTTTATAGCACAATTGGTAGTGCACTATGTCCGGTTAACCTAAAAACATTAAANGAACAACATTTTCTCAACCAGCTTTATAGCACAATTGGTAGTGCACTATGTCCGGTTAACCTAAAAACATTAAATTTCTCCGTTTTGTGATTCAGGATTCATTCAACTGTGGAACCTTTGAGGGCAAATATCTCCGCGTATTTTANAAATTTCTCCGTTTTGTGATTCAGGATTCATTCAACTGTGGAACCTTTGAGGGCAAATATCTCCGCGTATTTTAACTTCACTCTTTTTTCCCAATGCAAATTATGCTTTATTCTCAAACCAACAATAACTTGCACTCCAATATGGCGGTTCCAAGAGGAAACATGAGAATTTCAGAACCGGAACAACAACAGACTAACGGGCGCGAAAAAGGGCTGGACAACATTTGAAAAATTGAATATAATCTTTTGTTTTTTTATTAATACAAATTTGTTTAATCATTGATATACTTAGACATTGTTTTTGATTCTTCTAATGTTTATTTGGAGAATGTCGTTAGTAACTCCAAATCTTAAACGTAAGTACACAAACAACGAATAAGATTTGAGTAGTGTAATCAAAAACGTTAAATGTTTTATCCAAGGTTTAAAAAAAAGNTACACAAACAACGAATAAGATTTGAGTAGTGTAATCAAAAACGTTAAATGTTTTATCCAAGGTTTAAAAAAAAAGTAGTGAAAAATACTGCAACGACAAAGAAGTAAATTTAAATGATTTTCCTATTCAAGTATCAAATGTAAATACAATTGCAGCTCAATTATGTTGTGTTAGAAAAGTTGATATAGAAGATGAAGATGNTCAAGTATCAAATGTAAATACAATTGCAGCTCAATTATGTTGTGTTAGAAAAGTTGATATAGAAGATGAAGATGCAAGATATTTAAAATAAACCAAATTGAATTAATTTGATAAAAAATATCGTAGTTAATTTTTACGATTAGAAATCTTTGTTGTGCTTTGTAAACTTGCGTTTGAGTTTTGAGTTTTGCGTTTAAGTTCCCAACGACATTCTCCTGATAAAAATTAGAAGAATTAGAAACAATAGCTAAGTATTGCAATGATTAAACAAATTTGTATTGATAAACAAAACAAAATATTACATTCAATTTTTTCAAATGTAGTTAAGCCCTTCGCGCCCGTTAGTCACTTGTTCCGGTTCTGAAATTCTCATGTTTCCTCTTGGAACCGCCATATTGGNGAAGAATAGTTAGCTAACAATAGCTAAGTATTGCAATGATTAAACAAATTTGTATTGATAAACAAAACAAAAAATTACATTCAATTTTTTCAAATGTAGTTAAGCCCTTCGCGCCCGTTAGTCACTTGTTCCGGTTCTGAAATTCTCATGTTTCCTCTTGGAACCGCCATATTGGAGTGCAAGTTATTGTTGGTTTGAGAATATCCCTGAAATTCAAATCCAATTCGCGATTGCCGTATGGAACCCAAAAAAATTGTTCTTGCACAGAGTAACATCATTGTTAAGTTTGTATCGAAATTGAAGCCTGTCATTAAGGCATCTACTCTGTCTTAGTTTTGGGTTGTTTTTTGTGACATATACGATTTATATTTTAAAATTGTTATATTGTAGTAAGTTCAAAGTAATCCACACTGCTTGGTTTCATATAACAGATTTTGTTATGATGATTTTATGTGACGTTTAACTTTCTAAAGAGTTAGAAATTCAATATTCATGTTCTTGTTTATTTTGATTTTGAAGTATCTACAGCGTTTTGATACTCGCTATGGTAATGNTCAAAGTAATCCACACTGCTTGGTTTCATATAACAGATTTTGTTATGATGATTTTATGTGACGTTTAACTTTCTAAAGAGTTGGAAATTCAATATTCATGTTCTTGTTTATTTTGATTTTGAAGTATCTACAGCGTTTTGATACTCGCTATGGTAATGTTCCGCTATAGTTTTTTTTTACTAACGTTTATGTACCAGCTTTCTTCTGACTCATAATCCGAATACAAATTTTTTTCTCAAAATTAGGTTCTAAACTCGTCGGAACGATGACATATCTGCCAGGTGCGACTGCATATCCTAGACTGTAACTCTTCATTGCTGTTGCGGTGACAGAGTCTTTCCCCACTGCATTTTCTTCCATGTGTGTCCTGAAGAAATCTGTATCATAGTTTGTTGAGTCGAATGCCTAATGAGAGAATAAATCATTTTACAAATCAATTTGTGTTTATATATGCTTAATACATAGTACCTTGTCACATAGCATATTACCTAGTACAACTATGTATAATATAGCAAAATTAAATAACTTCCCCAAGATAATGTTCGAAAAGTACTATAGAAATGGTGACACAGTAAAAGTTTTTCTGCGTAACTGATCTTTAAAGTAACACAAACTTCAAAAACTGACCTAAATTTCCCATTAACAAGAGGGAGAGCCAAACTTTTAAGTCGCATTTATACNTACATAGCATATTACCTAGTACAACTATGTATAATATAGCAAAATTAAATACTTCCCCAAGATAATGTTCGAAAAGTACTATAGAAATGGTGACACAGTAAAAGTTTTTCTGCGTAACTGATCTTTAAAGAAACACAAACTTCAAAAACTGACCTAAATTTCCCATTAACAAGAGGGAGAGCCAAACTTTTAAGTCGCATTTATACTAATGTTGCTGGGATATATTATATTATAAATTGAGCAAAAAAGCCATCTGATTAGTGCGTTCCCACTAATGCCTAACCGACAAACAAGTAGGTATATTTCGGATACTCCAGCGACGTATTTCATTTGAGAAATTTTCTATCCGGACTTCTTTGAAATATTAGGCTCCTTTCAAAGAATTGAAGGATAAGAAAGATTTGGGTGCTAGTACGGTTTTAGGGGACCAAGAATAGTTACCCGACTATCCTTTGTGAGCATCGCATTTTCACCTCATGAGTCTCCTTATCTTGCCGATCATATTTTAACTTTTACTTATTACTGAATCTGGGGATTATAAATTTCGCATGGCTACTGTGAGACTATGAGTCTCTACACATCTACCGATCTAGGCGATACAGAATCTTTCCGATAAAACCCTCCTTCCCAATACACTGGACTTGCATTGTACACTGTCAAGAGTCCACCTAATCCTCTAACTCTATAGGCACATTTGTGAGGGATTCTGCTGTGGCCCGATCCATACGCAAATACAAATGATCGGAATACTCTTCGGAATAAGAACCACGGAAAAACTTGAAAACCTAGGTTTTGGAGATAATAGAATCAGGTTTCTGATTGCCATCTTGTGTGAGACAAAAAGGGAGAGTTACCAGTACTTTTCTGCATCGGTCGATGGTTATTTTGATCTCACAGAAGACTTTAAATCATACTTATTACTAAATTTGGAAATTTCAGTGTCGCTTGTCAGGTGTAAGTGAATGAGTCTCATCAGTACCTGGGTATTGTAAAATCCCTCCGAACAAGTAATGGACATACAAGGATTGCTACAGCTTATATTTGAAACACTGGGGTGTAACGGCATACATACTGTTGATAGGATACTCAATTCTGGTTCTAAATTGTGTGACTATGGGAAAGGAGTTTTTCAAAAAATACTGATATTTAAGATCTTCATTCATGAAATGAGNTGGACATACAAGGATTGCTACAGCTTATATTTGAAACACTGGGGTGTAACGGCATACATACTGTTGATAGGATACTCAATTCTGATTCTAAATTGTGTGACTATGGGAAAGGAGTTTTTCAAAAAATACTGATATTTAAGATCTTCATTCATGAAATGAGGACTAGAAAATTTGAGTGTGCTTTGTGATNAGGACTAGAAAATTTGAGTGTGCTTTGTGATATCAGCTGCCAGCTATACTACTTTCCAAATAACTTTGCCTTTTTTGCAATACAGACAAAATGTTTGAATGATTTACCTGGAAAACACGAATGCAAAACCCTCCACCAACACCCATTTCATTGTAAAGCTTCGCTTGAGCCAAAACACCTATGACCATGACGCATGGTACTCCTGGATGATCAGTGGATACTTCGACAGTATAGTGTGGATTCTTCTCAGGATACCCTATATTGCAAAAATTATGATTATTAAATGTACAAATAAACTAATTCTTATTTGTGTTTTTGTACGAGAACTTTGCGATTATTGTGAGAGTTTGAACTAAGAACATAATTGACAGCTCATCAGTACAAATCCGCCAACAACGGCAAAGGATATTCACTACAATTAAATTTATTTCATAACCGGATAGCTTCACAATTCTACCTCCAATCAGACACATTTCAGTACATAACTGACTGAATCAAAGTACTTTTGTTCCGATTCGTTTAGTATTTGTATCACTTGGACGAGTTACCATAACCTTTGAATGGGTATTCAAAATTATTAGACAAACTACCAACACAAGCTTAAACTTCCATAGTTGTACTACTGATTTGCGACACCATCTTTCTACTAACTTGCAACGCTAATTTGCGACGAGTTTTCATGTTTGCACTAATTCTCATAATTTTTGGACAATATCTCATAATTTCTGTACAAGAGTTTTGTTCGAGGAGTTCGTGATTCCGCTAGATATATTTCCCAATTTACTCGATGAGTATGTCGTCAAATTTCCAACTAACAACTTATACAATTGTTAATAGAATCCGTTTGTGTTAAAATGTTGCAAGTGTAAACATCTATAAGAGGAAACTCAATGTGACAGGGAATGAAGGGTACTACCGTGTCGATTTAGGTTCAGAAAATGTAAATCAAATTTGTCTAATATAAAAAATCCATTACAAACCATTAAATAACCTGTTAGTTGATTAGATCAAAGTTTATTTTGTAACTTACCCCATCCACCAGCCGTCCCCTTGCTTATGTTCCATTCATCATGGAACTCTTGAAACCTTAGTTGTGCCGTTGGTAGGGTTAGACGAGATAGGTCGAAATAAGTACAGTTAGAGAGGTCACCGTAATTACTTAAGAGATCTTTGTAAGATATCCAAAACTCTCCATCATCTTTGTTCACAAGGCCAATTTTATCCTTCTGTGATTTGCTCACAGATTTCCAGAGGGGAGAATCATCGCTCCAGTCCCCCTTCCACTCAGTGTTCCCCCATGGATTACGCAAGCGCACAATGTCTACAGAGCTCTTATTCCCATAGCCATCCTTCACGTGCAAAGTGGTTGCTCCAGTCAATGAGTAGGCGTGGTTGCCAATTACACCTCGTGACTTAAAACCAAGTTGTTTCAGGAAATTATTCATGTGATTAGAGTCAGAATTAAAAATTTAAATTTGAAAAAATTAACTTAGATGAATCGGAAGCAGACATATTCTCATGTGCAAGAGAATCACATCGCAATTTGTTACTTTTTAAAGAAAAAATTGTAAAGTGAATTCAAATTGGGATTATGAGGAGTTGCTCAGTAGAGACATTAAGATTAGTATATTTAATAATAAAAGTATGCCTTACAGCTCCATCTCTTGATCCTACACAGATGACGCTGTCCTTACCAAGCCAATTGAGGATTTGCTGAAATTGATCCTCTGGAACCCCATCGGAAAACTGCACACATTCGCCAAATCCTCCAGTTAAACTTTCCAAAGCATACATACAAACATTGGCGGCAATGTTTGAGTAAGATCCGTTCAGCCTAGAGCGTGTACACAAAAAAATGTTAAATACTTTTGAATCCACCAGCCTTACCATTCAAAACAAAACCTTATAATATATTCAATGTTAATGAATCATTTTTAACGTTTTCATTGGTTCACAATCAATGAGGCGACATCACAAAAGAATTTAGCTACTTAAATATGAATCGCTTCATTGAAGTCGACCACAATTTGTGATTGTCGATATCTCCAAATGCAGAAGCTTTTAAATTAGACTATTTATTTAGAGTCAGACAGTAATTAAATTAACAAATAAAGGTTTAAAAATGTGACATTGTCGCAAACTATATAAATCTGTTCACAACTCGAAATTTTTGATTCTCAAATGTTTACGTTTTAAGTTAGCTTTTCTTTACGCTTGGCTACCTATGAACCGACGATATGTGTATGAATTAAAACCTCGTAGGCTAGAAGGTAGCAAATAGTTGTCAAACGACTATATTGTCATTTGACGTTCCTGATTATGAGATAGTATAAAAAAATTTACACAACTGTAAGTTTTTTCAAAATCGAGTTGGTCCAGCACCGGAGTAATTAGTGCTATGAGTGCTAGTACGTATAAAAAGTTATGTTATTGATAGGATGTCGGCACTTTTGAGATTTTTGTTCTTAGGTTTCAGTTCTTTAATTTTAGTGTCTATCTGTATATTGATTATCGTGTATGCATACTGCTAGTATCAAATTACAGTTTTCCTATAATTATTGTGCTAAAAACCTAACTTAAAGTGTTTAAACAAATGTTATAATTATTTTATCAAATAACTACTTACTTAGCGAATGCCTTCTCTACAAGCATAGGCCAGAATTCTGCTTTGTTATTGTTGATGAAGAAGTTGTTACCAACAATATTGTAATTCGTGCCCACCACAAAGCAAGGGATGTAATCGTCTACGGGAATATCGATCCACGACCCTTGATACCAGAACCTATAGAAAAATTTAAAGAAGTAGTCAAAATTTGACGCACTATCAAATTTCATCATAACACAAAATTAGCGAAAATTTGGGGAAAAAGAGGAGAAGAGTTTTTCGGAATCTGCACTATCTGTTAAAATTTTTTGTTTCTTTAATTAACTGACTTTAGCATGAGTTAATAAGCTTAACATAAAAATCTAAAATTCACTCAGATGGAAAAATTAAGCCCAAATTTATAAAAACTGAATCTAGAGATAATTATTTCCAGTAGAATCATAATTTTTCAATAAACATCTACTTGGGTAACTGGTAATAATTAATACTCTTCTACCAGAAATTGCGCCCATTTCCATCGGTATTGTACCTGTATCATTAAATAACTTACTGATTCAATGTTACTGTATTTCTTCTCTTACCTGACGACATATTCCCAAACCCAAACAAATAAAATTCAAATCTGTTAATATTTCATCTGAGCTATGCACTTATGAGGAAATACTTGATTTTAAAAACACTTAAAACAATTTTTTGCTCATAGAGAATACTACTTTATTTTGAAAGGTAGCGCAATGAAACTAATATCATCAGTTTATACCTGAAATGATACACTCCAACATCGTTAGTCGTATTGTCCGACGGGATGACATTGTTAATCAGTTTTTTCTCCATGGAAACAGCGGACAGAGAACAAAGGAACCAACAGTCTCCAGTTAGTCCTTGTTGAATATCCATACGACCTGACCTGGTTCCAATGTCACCACAGTTGAAACATGCCTCGTACTCACCTTCAAATTTCTTTTTACACAGATCCTAATTTAAAAAAATCAACTATGAAATTTGATCTTTAGAAAATATTTAAATAATTTAGATTGTCTACAAAGTTCTATAACAAGTATATTCTTTTTACGTATTCTATATTACCAACAGAAATAGTAAAATTATTGCTTAATCCTTTATACAACAAATGGTACATAAATTAATTTAAATTTGTTTCTTTTTGTAGTAAAATTGGTTGAATTTACCATGCGCAAGGATAACTCACCCCAACCCTTATCCAGGTTGCTGACCCATTCCAACCTTGTTGTCTCCAACCAGAAACCATGTTGGCCATTCCTGGATCTGCAACATCGAGGAGATTGTCCGTATTCCCAATACTCGCATCCGTATGTGGGAACTCAGGATCAGAAAATACTCTTCCGCTGTTCTCCGAAAGGATGCGTTCGTATTCCTGCGGCTGCCGATAGGAACTTTTCAGATCCGTCAGTTTCTCCAGTTCACTCTCTCCGTACTGAAACAGTACAGGGTCCACCAGAATTAAGTACCATATGGCGAAAGCACAAGGGTTACAGCATATGCCAAAAAAATGTGGTGTTCCTACTTCTCTCTTTCATTCTTGTCTCTCCAGAGATTTGCGCGCGTACTCTAACAACCGACAACCCAATCAAACATTCGATTACTTGTTTCATTTCAATCATTTATTACAACGAAATCACGCTCATCAGATCATCTTCTCTTGGT
>NIPM01000298.1:140430-153098 GCA_002738285.1 Holacanthella duospinosa
TTTTTTTCTGTGACCACTTGTTCAAGTTTTTGAAAATTTTAAGTGGTCAAAGAAAATTTTTATTAGAAAAAGTTGGTCACTGAACTATTCTAAGCAACATTTGTTGAGATCATTTCATCGCTGAAGAAGGATACATAACATAGTTGTGGAATTTTTCCGTTTTTTTTTAAATTTTCAAAATTTTCAAAAATTTGAACAAGTGATCACAGAGAAAAATTTTATTAGGAAAAGTTGGTCACTGAACTATTCTAAGCAACATTTGTAGAGGTCATTTTATCGCTCAAGAGGGACACATAACATGGTTGTGAAATTTTTCTGTTTTTTGTTTGAGACCTCTTTGGTTCAACCCAACCTGTCCGTGACTCAGGTTAAAATTGGAGTGTTATTGCTTTACTAAATTTTGTCAATTTATTTAAAAAGTTTAAAGTTTATCTATCAATCCTGATTGATTCTAAGAAGCTGTTTATCTGTAAAATAAAAACCGGTTGGTGAGTTGGCGCGCAAATATCTAGAGGATATTTTGGGATTGCGATTGAGTGATGGATGTGAAACACCTCTTTTTTTTCATATGCTCTTCACAATGCAAACTTTCTCCATATGGTACATGTTTCTGAAAAGCACCGTAGTTTACACCTGAGTTTAATGAGGTGTAATATTTTTAGATAAAAATTACCTGTTCATATAAAGGGTGTTCCAAGAAATAAGAAACTGGTCTTAAACTCAGCCCTTTGGTAAAAGTGAATAAGGTAGTGAAATGAGTGAATAAAATTAAAATTTGACCAGTTACTAGATTATATACGAATTATAGTTGCTTTATTGTAAAGGATGAATTCTCATAATCAGTAATTTAAAATCGACCCCATCTAGGTGTCTTAATGTTGTAAAATCGGACAATAAATACATCAACATTGAACTTTCGGCAAACTCAAAAACCACTAACGAAAATGAAGTTTATCGAAGTTAGAAAGAAACAAAATTGAATTTTTCAAGAATAAAATTTTTAATCCTTTAATTTTTTGAAATTATTAATTAATTTGTATGCGTCACACCTGTCAATGGCTCGAGTTTTGTGGCAAATTAATCGTTATTGATGTAAATTTGAAGTACAGTTTAAATTTTTTTTTGTCTGCTAAATTCACATTCACAATCGGTTATGAACTCATGTCCATAAGCTGACGCCAACTTAATTTTGTGAGGTAGAGAAAGCATTGTAAATTTTTTCTTGGATACTCCTGTATATATCGGTAAGAAAATATGTTGCAAGAACCAAACTGAGAGCTAAAAGTTAAATTATCCCTGCTATGCATGTATCTCTCTACTCATCGTATCCGAAATATAAAACCGATAAGGTAATCACTAATTAGGGAATAATTACAGTAAATCTGTTTGAAACCTGCTCAGTCAATAACTATCACTATGTGATATCACCAATTTTTGATTTTTGTGAAGGGAAAAATGTTCAGAATCGCATCAGTCGAAAGGTTATTGACTTTCTCGTTGGATAGCGTTTAGAATACTATCAAACCTTTTGGACATACGGAGTGTTATTTAAGTAAGTCTGGTTGCTAGGGCATAACAGTGACATAGCGTGGGTTGGTGGTGCTGCCATCATGNAATTTTTTGAAATTATTAATTAATTTGTATGCGTCACACCTGTCAATGGCTCGAGTTTTGTGGCAAATTAATCGTTATTGATGTAAATTTGAAGTACAGTTTAAATTTTTTTTGTCTGCTAAATTCACATTCACAATCGGTTATGAACTCATGTCCATAAGCTGACGCCAACTTAATTTTGTGAGGTAGAGATAGCATTGTAAATTTTTTCTTGGATACTCTTGTATATATCGGTAAGAAAATATGTTGCAAGAACCAAACTGAGAGCTAAAATTTAAATTATCCCTGCTATGCATGTATCTCTCTACTCATCGTATCCGAAATATAAAACCGATAAGGTAATCACTAATTAGGGAATAATTACAGTAAATCTGTTTGAAACCTGCTCAGTCAACAACTATCACTATGTGATATCACCAATTTTTGATTTTTGTGAAGGGAAAAATGTTCAGAATCGCATCAATCGAAAGGTTATTGACTTTCTCGTTGGATAGCGTTTAGAATACTATCAAACCTTTTGGACATACAGAGTGTTATTTAAGTAAGTCTGGTTGCTAGGGCATAACAGTGACATAGCGTGGGTTGGTGGTGCTGCCATCATGTACATTACTTCAGAACTAAAATTTTTGCACAGAATTTGCGCGGCTAACAAATCTAACGGTTCCTGGTTTTCTCATAATAAGTTAAAAGAAAAAAAAATTGGAGGACAGAATCAAGTAAGAATTAGAAATAAATACTACATGTTATTTCAAATAAATAATATTCAAAAAACAAAACAAGGTNTTTGCACAGAATTTGCGCGGCTAACAAATCTAACGGTTCCTGGTTTTCTCATAATAAGTTAAAAGAAAAAAAAATTGGAGGACAGAATCAAGTAAGAATTAGAAATAAATACTACATGTTATTTCAAATAAATAATATTCAAAAAACAAAACAAGGTATATTTTGAATTTGCTAAGTAAAGTATAAGTGTGTATAATTAAATTTGAGATTCTACTGACCGCCGGCACATTCTAAACTTCTAAACTTCTCAGCCTCGTTGGCATTTTTTGAAGTTTGAATGGAGAAAGTAAATTGTGCTATATAAATAACCCTCTGTATGTTTAATATTTGGATGGGTTTGATTTCCTCAAGTTGTCAGTATTTTTTCAAAAACTCTAGAAAGTGGTTTGTGTGATTCAGTGTTTAAATTTAAAATCCCTCAAAATACACTTAAAAATAAATTATTTGAAAAAGTCATGGAAATTTCATCATAGAAATTGTTGATTTTGAATGTATAGAATGTATAATGAAACATGTATTACATCAGTCAATATGTAATGTCGAGTCCTAGCTATGATATTCAACAAATTTATGAGTAGCATTCATGAGCATTAATGGATTGATGTCATAGAAAAATTCAAAGCATACATAAAATAATCACTGANTTTTTGCCTAGCTTTTGGTTTTACCCTTATGATGGGTACTACGCTTAACCCACAAACTCGTATCATACAAATTATTTACATTTACTTACGTAGTATACAGTTACTCCGTTGTATGAGTAAGGCATTTTCAGTAGAAAGAAAAAATTTGTACTTGTTTCTTTCCGAGAAGCGATGTATACTGGGAATTGAAAAAACGATTATCAAATTATTTTATTAGGTTGTATTTATTAAGTACATAATTAGTTTTTCAAACCGCAATTAACACCCACATTAATAAGATTGGTTAACGTAAGGCTTCATGTGAGAAGGTATTCATGACTGTTATTGCTAAATTTGCGCTAACGCGAAACCACATAAATAGTTGAGTAGATTAATTTACTTCCTGGTCTCTCAAGGACACAAGTTATTAGTTTGTTACAAAATATAAAAAAACAAAACGTGGTTGATAATCTAAATTTACTCTTACTAAAACGTGTTTGCTGTATAAGTCTTAGAGTATTTGTATCTAGTTGCAGCTATACTATTGAAGTATTATCCACAAAACTTTTCACACATTTGATTATAAACTTCAATAAAAAAAGGATTAAAGAAGCGAGAAAATATTGGCGATACTTATGAAATTATTAGTTCCTAATTAGTATAATTAAACAGTTTGAGGAAATATTGAGGAAACAGAAATCAAAGATGTAACTGAAGACATTAATAAACGTTGGGGAAACTGAGAAAGTATTGAGCACACATTGAACTCTTATAACAGCCTGGACCGATAGTTTGGTCGGGACAAGAGCAAAATTACTTATGTATGGAGAAGTCAATTATTAGCAGTGTTCGCATACCCCCACCCCCAGTGGAGTGGGAAAAATGGGGATTTGAGGGAATAGTGAGGCTGGGAGTAGGGTTCCAAATGACTCTGACTCAGTGACTCTGACTCTGACTCATCGGTTTCTCGGAGTCACTGGTTTTGGGTGACTCTGACTCAATAGAGAAATGGGAGTCACTGAGTCGTGACTCTGTGCCTTTCCAAACTGACTCTGAGTCGTGACTCACTAGGAAGAGTCATGACTCCCAAGCAACAAAGCGTTACTGCTTACATTTTGCCTTTTTTGTACTAAAAAATTTTTTTCAACTCCCGCAACACAACAAATCTGAGAGTGTGGGTTTGATGCCGCGCGGCTCGTGTTTAGTTTGAAGCACACTTGTAACCTACACCACTACACATCAAAAGCGAACTCAAATTTTAATAAAAATTCCAACTCACAATCAGAATCGAAGTAGACAATAGCCATTTGAAATAGAAATGTAAGTCGAAATCGATTATTTTAAAGAACCACAAAATCTAAAGCATAATTCATAATTTTAAATAGTTTAGATCTAAATCTATGATTTAAGTTTCTCAAAATCGAAATCCATAACATTTCAGGCCATCGAAATTGAAATATACTAAAAGATCTGGAAATAAGTTTCAAGCATGTATAATAAAACGGAGTTTTCTTAAGATAGACAAAGTTTTATACTTTAAAAAAATTAAAATTCATAATTCTAAGGTGCTCGAATTTGAAATCCGTTATTCGATGAATATCCAAATCCAAATTTAATTCAACTTTTCAGTCGAAATTGAAATCGAAGTTTAAGTCTCGGTACAAACTGTAAGCTAAATCGAAATTCAACGTTAATCATTCGAAATCGAAACCCAAAACTATTCAATCATTCGAAATTTTTAATTTAGATTTCAAGCTAATTTAGAAGTGCACTGTTTGATAATTAGGCAGTAAAAAAAATGAGTTAATTGAACAAAGTCAATAAAATAAAAAAAGCTCAAAACATTCCGAGGTGTCCAATCATCGATTATTTTGATAGAGTTGATACGAAAGATCAGGATAAAAATTGCAGGTAAGGTAATTTAATTTTAAATCGGATCAAAAATAAAGAAGAATTTCAAAAATTTATTTAAGAGTCTTTAACCGAAAAGAGCAGGTAACTTAGCGTCTTTGTATCACTCATTTTGAGCTTTGAATACACATTATGCTCATTTTACTGTAAAAAGAAAAACATGAAATTTCTGTGAAGCTGAGTCACTGAGTCATGACTCAGAGTCACAGAGTCATGACTCTGAGTCACCTGACTCTGACTCAAGCTTCAGTAGTGATTCTATAAGAGTCACTGAGTCAGGTTCACTGAGTCATTAAAATTCATGACTCTGACTCAGTGTGAAAATGGGAGTCAGTGAGTCATGACTCTGAGTCACCTGACTCTGACTCTGAAGAAAGTGGGAGTCATTCGCAACCCTAGCTGGGAGTAATGGCAGTATTGGGAGTTGGGGGTGAAATGACGTGCTATTATTGGGAAACGTGAAAATTTGATAAAACGAAAACAGTGGCTACTCTTTTTTTTTAAATAGAATAACAAAAAAAAATTTATTTTTAACTTGCATGGAACTTTCTAATTTTTACATTTTAGNCAACCCTAGCTGGGAGTAATGGGAGTATTGGGAGTTGGGGGTGAAATGACGTGCTATTATTGGGAAACGTGAAAATTTGATAAAACGAAAACTTTTTTTTTAAATAGAATAACAAAAAAAAATTTATTTTTAACTTGCATGGAACTTTCTAATTTTTACATTTTAGTCTATAGTCTAAAGACTAAAATGTAAAAATTAGAAAGTGCAAAGTTGCTTTTGCTAATTCGAATTCAATTTCTAATTCAAATTTGCAGTTGGCGGACTTTGAATTCTCGGACTCCCAATACTCCCATTTTTCCTAATAACCCTCCACTTATTCTCATTTCTCCCGCAGGAAATAGGAGATGAACGAAAAATTGGGGATTTAGTGAACACTGATTATTAGGTATAAGTAGATAAGCACAGGGCGATAAATCCCCCGCAGTTGAACTCGGCCATATAGTCTCGTCCAAGACCCCAAAAATTTATTTTTACCGTGAAACACTCTAACCCTTGGATCATTTTTGGGATGGAAGACCCTAAGTATTTCTTACAGCTCAGTCACTAAATGGACCTAGGAACCTAAGTATTCCTATTCTGCACAGTTGAACTCGGTCACACAACCTAACAGTCCAAGACTCCAAAATTAATTATTATTACCGATGAAACAACCTAACTCTTGGAGCATACGTGGAATGGAAGACCCTAAGTATTCTTATTCTTCAGGCTCCACGGACCTAAAAACCTAAGTAATTCGCCTACCACCGACCTAAGTCTGCGGTGTTGCCACATCTCGCAAACTTATCTAAACATGTTGAAACCTGTCACAGCCTATGAACCTAAGAAGTTAGATTCTCCACAACGGACCTAAGAACCTACGTAACTCACCGACCATTCATCTAAGTCTGCACATAGCCTATGAACCTAAGAATTCACATTCTCCATCACGAACATGTGAACCTAAGTAACTCACCAACCAGCAACCTAAGTTTGCGATGTTGTAATGTCTCACATCCTTTCAAGTTCAAACATGTTTAAACCTGTCACAAGGTCCACCGTTCACGGATCTAAGAACCTAAGTAACTCACCAGCCATTGACCTAAGTCTGCGGCGTTGCCACATCCCACAAACTTGTCCAAACATGTTTAAACCTGTCATGACCTATTCTCCACAGTCCACGTACCTAATGACCTAAGTAACTTTCCGACTATCGACCCAGGTAAGCAATGTTGCCACATTTCACAAACCTTTCAAATATGTTTATACCTCTTTTAACCTATGCATTCAAGTTTTTTCCACCGATTACCGACAGTTCTTGCTTTATTGCAATATCGCATTAAACTAGTAACCAAAGTCTTTTAATCATAAACTAACAGATTTTCATAGTATACATGTTTAAGCACTTTGGCTAGGCCAGGAAATAGACTGAATGAGTGATTATGAGTCTGGACACTTGTCATGATATGCAAAGATGCCGATAAGGTTTCCCCAGCAGAGTCAGATAAATGTCAATAACTCACCTCCATTCAACGGTTCAGTAGAATAATGCGTAGTGGGATGTGGGGAAGGATTGAGATTTATTTTTTAGGGAGTGGGGCTAGATCCCGTAGAAAGTGCATGTCATTTGAATACATCTCCTCAGCAGAAATACTGATAAAGCTGTCTCGGAGTCGCTCAACTTCCTTCCCTTCCCTTTCTTCTTAATAAGGCCAAAGCCAAAGTCAGTTATTTGAAAAAAATAATAAAAACTATTCGGAGTTTGAACAACATTTATTATATTTATTATATTTTATTTACTATTGCCATACGATTTGTTCCGATAAGACATGTTCCAGCTTTATTCCACACTTGGCATTTCCAGGTATTTCCAATTTTCGGAAGTGGGAAAAATGATTCCGGTGTCATGCGTATATGATACTATTTTCCAAATAAAGTTGAATAATCTTTAGTTTGAAATGCGTGAAAATTGGACTTCGAAGAAAACTTTAATTAAATTGAAAGACCCAGTGCAAGAAGTGCAGTTGTTGATTTCAGATCTTTTACTACATTTTTATTACTTTCATCTTTTTTGTCTGTTGTAGTTTTTTTGTTATTCTATCATACTTGTGCTCTTTGTTTTACTTTTCTTCTTCAGTTTCACTACTATGCTGCGACAAGGTGCCACCACTAACTTTCACTTCAACACTTTCATTTTCAACCCCATTTGTAGTACTCGGTACAGCATGTTTTGAATCTTTTACATGACCATATTTAGATGACAGGTAATTGAATAGATAAAATTCTTTAGTTCCCTTTGTATTTAAAATAGCTGCTGTTGCTGATTCCTTTCCTATTCTTGGAATAGTCAATAGAAGTTGAAAATTTTCCAACAACTTTTTGTGTTGCTTTAATGGTCCACGTACGGATTTTTTTATTGTTTCTATTTTTTGAGCTATATTCATTGCAATAATTAATACATTGCCATTTGTACCAATACGTGTATTTTGCAGATCCAACGGACGATGAAACAGATTTAAATTATGTCAATAAATCTTCTTTGGCACTGGGAAAGACGGATTTGAAGCTTTTACCAGTAATTGAAAATTCTGATGGCATTGATGATATTCTTGAAGTATATCGTAAAAAGATTTTGAAATTGGACACACTAAAAGCTGAATCAATTGCTGCAGCATGCAACTTCGAGAAACAGCGGAAGGAAGCAACAATTGCTTATCATAATGATTCACTCAAAAGATGAAAATTCAACAAAATGAATTTGTTATCCGTCAGATGCGCCATGCATGGCCGGATGAATCATCCTATGGTAGTTTCTGCGAAGCAGCAATAAGACTTATCTTGTATCTAAAGCAGTCATGGGAAAAGCAAAGAAGTGAAGTTAATTTCTTGCAATATCTCCATGATTTCATTGATAACAGCAGCAGCAATGAAGATGAAAGTTTGGATATACCAAAAATTGAGTTACACGGAATAACTCCCTCTCCTCCTCTGCCAGTGAACAACACAAATTTGTTGCTCCAGGATTTAGACAATATTTTCCGTGTTGAATTCGTGCAGCTCATTTACGGAAGTGACACGGAGTTGGACGTAATTGAAGAAGTCGTATCAAGTGACCGGGCTATACTATATGGTATACAGATTTCTGATTCAAACAAGTTGGCATCAGGCGACGGTGATTCTGCAGTCATTGTGTATGAAGAAACTGGAGGAGAAACGGATATAATCAAAACGGCAAACAAATCTGGCGAGGAATTGATTGACCAAAGTGAATTGTTATCTCCATTTGACAAAGCTCTGGAAGAAGCTGAAATGAAACATAATTAAGAGAAGAAACGGAAAAACAAGTTGACATTGAAAAAAAAATCAAAACGAATGAAGTTTGCAATAGAAGGAATGGCCGTCACACCAGAGAAACTCTAATTTCGCTAAAATTAAAAGAGGATAATTTTTCTATAAAATTAAAATTTTTAGCATAGTTGTAGTTAGTAGTTTAGTAGTTGCTAATTTGGCTACGACTAATATCTTATTTAACTCTCATGGACTTTAATTCTGTTTAAGTTAAAATAGAATTATTTGTTGTTAGGGCTGGTAAGACTCATAAGTTTAGAATTTGTTGACGAGGTTTGCTACCTATTTCATAAAGTGAAGATATTGAATAAAATGTAATTTGAATAGTTTTTCCTCAACATTATTTGTGAAATCGTCATGTTCTCTAATAGAACAGGATGATGCTAAAATTGAGGCCATGCGGTTTCGATTTTTGAATGAATTGCAAGTGAAGCCGGAACAAGTATGAGCAATGCCTCACATGAGTTTAGAATTACTCGTGAACAATTCCTTCGTAAATGGCTGCTACCAACAACAAAGTGACTCTTACCACCTTATATCTAACACAAAGAAATATATGAGTTAATTTTATGACCCATGAGTCGTAAGTCGGTGGCAATCCTATACTCACTGAGTGACTCCAAGTTTGATGTGAGATTATGAGCAGTGTATGTTACTTCTGTATAGCTTGGTGGTATACTTGAATAATGGTCATGACTCGCGAATTAACTGATTCCAATTTTGATGTAAAGCATTAATCTAAACAGAAAAGTTTAACATGCATCAAACAGGAGTCATTGAATGAGTCATAGCCAAAAAGATAGTGAAGAGTGAATGAGTCAGTCAAGTTATCATCAGAAGCTTTAATTTTCTAGCAAGCCAGAGTCATAAAATGCTTGTACTCTCAAAATACATTGATTTATAATGAGTGGTATGACTCTTACATCATGGGTAAGCGTAGCAAATGTAATTAGAATTTGAGGGTGAATGCCAAAAATTTTAGAAAATAAAATTTTGAAAGAGTTTGGCAACAGAGGCGAGTGTGACTTCCAGCCTCTTACAAACCCGTCACAATGAACAGAGCAAACCGTAAAAGTGTTATGTTGCATGAGTCAAAGGAAAATACTCATGTTCAGAAAGAACTACCCATTTATCATTATCAGAATGTACTCCATTTGACAGCCTTTATGGAACGAAAAGCTCATTATGGCCACGTGTATAGAGTTGCNCATTATCAGAATGTACTCCATTTGACAGCCTTTATGGAACGAAAAGCTCATTATGGCCACGTGTATAGAGTTGTTTTTGAACCTGCGTTTGTAGACTTGTGTGAATGTATTTAGGAAGTTGTAATGTCCATCGCTGGTGTAAAACCCTTTCAGAAAAAGTTATACTTAACTAAGTAACTACACAATTCACTTCTCAGTATAATTTCTCATCTCAACCTTAAAAGGTGNCATTATCAGAATGTACTCCATTTGACAGCCTTTATGGAACGAAAAGCTCATTATGGCCACGTGTATAGAGTTGCTTTTGAACCTGAGTTTGTAGACTTGTGTGAATGTATTTAGGAAGTTGTAATGTCCATCGCTGGTGTAAAACCCTTTCAAANGTATTTAGGAAGTTGTAATGTCCATCGCTGGTGTAAAACCCTTTCAAAAAAAGTTATACTTAACTAAGTAACTACACAATTCACTTCTCAGTATAATTTCTCATCTCAACCTTAAAAGGTGAATGCTAAGAAAGTTATGAATTTGAGTAATGTGAATTCAAAAGGACACAATTGTTAGAAATGGATAGAGGAGATTCAGTTGTAAAAGATTATTTCGTTCCATATATTCCTCAGAAGTGTAAGCAAAACACTCATCGCATTATTACCCTTAGCACTAAACTAATTCTTCTACTTTTTAGATAATGTTGGGCCGCAACACGTTTGTAAAGTAGTTGAAAGCTCTACTTTAGCTTACACCTCTCCTCCGGAAGTGAAATACAACCTCAGAATCCTTGACTTTATATCAGAACTCCGCACGAATGGCGCACTGTTTGTTGTGCAACTTGAGGCCATAGTGTATGCATATCAAAAGCATGAAGAATGGAAAAAATGAAGATTGCCGAATGGAAATAGAAAGGGATTTTTTTTGAGTAATTGGTGTTTTTATAAATTTATTCAAAAAAAAAATTTTAATTGTATGTTTTTTAGGAGATTCTACAAAGTTGGGCAAAGGACGAATTATTAGCGGAGTAATTCTAGAAAATTGGATTCTCGNTGAGGCCATAGTGTATGCATATCAAAAGCATGAAGAATGGAAAAAATGAAGATTGCCGAATGGAAATAGAAAGCGATTTTTTTTGGGTAATTGGTGTTTTTATAAATTTATTCAGAAAAAAAATTTTAATTGTATCTTTTTTAGGAGATTCTACAAAGTTGGGCAAAGGACGAATTATTAGCGGAGTAATTCTAGAAAATTGGATTCTCGGCAGACAAAAATCATTATGAGTGACACTGTCAACGGATTTGTTTATGGACCGCAACCTAGATTTCAATGATATTTCTCGAGATTACCTACGAGCAGTGGCATACTACCCCAGGAAGAAATTTACACCGTTTGCATATGGTACGTTTTTGGTTGTTGTACTCCAGTGGTAACTTTCAGTTTATGCATTAAAAATCATATATGTTTTGCTCTTACTGCACCAATATACAAAACTGAAGTATTCACCTTAATCGACAACCTATCTTATATTTCACAGCCTTTATACAATCACTAATTCCATTTTCACTCATTCCTGCTGATTCTCCTTCCAACCTGCTTCATGTATTGTTCATTTAACCTCATCTGTTAAGTCACTATTTATATTTCTTCTAACCTTTACGCCATAACTTACGCTTATAACAATTCTCCAAACATCGCACCACGACGCATAACGTGTAGTCTGATTACAAACTGTAATCCGTCCCTTCTAGGCTGCCAATTGAAAATACGATTTATAAATCTTCTGTTTTTTTTTAATTTCAAAAAAATAGAAAAAGGCAAAATTTCAAAAACTAAAAAATATTGCAGCTTGATATTAGTTTTAAATATTCAAATACAAATTTTTGGCTGAATTGGTCTATCACAGCAAATGACGCAGAGGATGCAAAAAATCTCAGACTAACGTGATGATAAAGCAAAAAAATATTAATTTTTTGAAAAAAAAATTTATTTTTTTTTGTTCCAAGAATAGTAAGAGTCGAACAATACCTAACGCAATCAAAAAAAAATTTCTTTAATAGAATGAAGAGAGTAAATCAAAAATACTTAACCTCAGAGCAAAAAAAGCACACATAACTGTCGGAATCCTAGTACAACCCAGTACTTCGCTGCTAACCACAAAATATTTAACTGAACACTGCAATAGACTTATTCTTAATCATACATACAGTAAAGTTCGGCTATAGTGACAGCGGCTATAATAGAACTCCGGCTATAGCAAACCACACTGTTCGGTCCCTGCCAAGCAAATGGGAGATTATGTGTTAAGTAGTCCGGCTATAATGAAATCGGCTATACTGAACTTCCGGCCTTAGTGAACCAAACCTACCGATCCCGAGAGTCATTTTGTCCGGTTATAGTGAAATATGTCTGAATTTTGTAATGAGACCATTTGCTACTACTGTTCCTTATACTTTTATGCCTGCCCATTGTGGGAATTCTGTATCGTCAGGTGTGTAGATGTGAGGAGACTCGTAATCTCACTGTAGCCAAGCTAGGCTCTAATACCCAGGGTCAATAAGTATGAGTTATAAACTCTCCTGTGAGATAAGGAGACCCATGGTCCAGTGTAGAAATACACCGGCTACTCTACTTTTTGACTCATTTCCCACA